>CM060616.1:40231771-40246771 GCA_030578275.1 Meda fulgida | reverse complement strand
CGGTGAGTAATGACTCTGGCGGAGATACAAACTTCACTGAGATTGCACAACTACAACATCTGATGCCTGAGAGCTTCACACAGCGTGAGCTCAACAACAGATTGAAGGCCAATGCTAAACGTCACATGACCTCTGAGCTCCAGTTTGCCAGGAGCATCTGAGAGTCTCTATATTCAGCTGGGAGAAGCTTCAGGCGTCCGACGACAGCAAACGCACTGAAACGACATGTTTGGCATAAACAACACACTGCGCATCACAGCATACAACTGTGTAGTGTGATGTTGGCGGTGCAGTCACGCTGAGACGAGATGAATGCAAAAAAAACACATGAGGAAAACTGGAGTTTCCAAGAACCCTGAGATTTGTTTTCCAGATGGATAATGAAGCATAAAGCCAAAGCTATGCAGGAATGCCTTGAAAACAGTGACATCCAAAGTTCAAAAACTGACGACTCGATGCCAAAGGTGCATCTTGTAAGCGCTGGGGGTGAATACTTATGCAATTGATTATTTTGTGGCTAATAAGCCGACCAGTCTGCAGAAATCTTTCACTTTGACATGAAATAATATTTCTTTATTGTATAGAATCAAAAACACCAAATTCCTTGATGGTTCAATTGGTGTAAAACTACAAAGCCAACTAAATACACCGTATTAAAAATGGATTGAAGCTGCACTTGATAATGATGGGAGACCTGGGAAACACATTTACCAAATAGTTTATAAACTAATTTTTGTGTGTGAAATAAGAGCAAAAGTGCAAAAAAAAAGTCACATTACACACAAAACATACAAAAAATAGCATTTATCTGAAATAGAAAGCTGTTGTAACATTATTGTCATGATTCTGCCATCAGGTCTGTGAGTTCTAGTATTTTGGCAGGATCATGACAGAACCATGTTCTGTGTGCAAGCACATGGCCTTGTGTTTTGGTCATGTGCTTGTGTTGTCTCGTCTCGTTACCCCGCCCCCTTTTTATCCTGATTCTGTCATTAGTGTTTCACCCGTGTCACCTGTTATGTTTGATTAGTCTTCCTATTTAATCCCCTTGTGTTTGCTGTCTTGTGTCGGTTCATTGTTATACGTTGATTGTGAGTACCCTGTGTACATCTAGTCATTGTTAGCGTCTCTTGAAGTCTTGTTTGTTTTCTTGTTCATTTGTTTCCCAGTTTAGTCTAGTCAGTCAGGTATTCTGTGTTCCATCTGTTTTGCCCTCTCATGGGTTTTGTTTTCCTGTTTTAGTCATTAAACCGTGTCTTATTGTATACTGTCTGCGTTTGGGTTCATCTCCGTGTCTTACCGTGACAGAATGAACCGACCCATTCTGAACCCAGCGGACAGTATGTCATCCCCACTAAGACAACAATCAGCTGACCAGGAACTATGGTGGCAGTCAGCTATCAACGACAGCAAGTTGGGCAAGCTTCCTTTCCCTCCCCAGGGAGAGAGGTCCCTGAGAGGATATGCTCAGGCCGTGGAGGCAAAGAGAAATTTTTTACCGGAGAGCCTGGTTAACCGTTACCTCATCGCGGGTCTCAAAGTTCCTCCACCTCTGGCGGAACGGGAGAGGCTGGCCCACCGCCCGTTCCGGGACATGGTGGACTGCTTGGTTCGTCGGGAGTCACAGGGTCCCATGGTGTCGTTACCTCCTGCCTGTCTGCCGGTGATCCCGGAGGATCTGAGGTTAGGCTTCGTGAGGCTTGGAGAACAGACTCGTCCCAGTTCGACTCCCGAGGCATCATCGGCTCCGCGAATCAGGAGGAGGAAGAGGAGACCTGCGTCTGCCCAGCCAGAGCCAGTTCACGTCCCGTCTGTCCAGCTAGAGACTGTTCACGCCCGTCTGTCCAGCTAGAGACTGTTCCCGCCCCGTCTGCCTTCCTGAGCTGGGACTATCTGGAGCGTCTGGCTCGGATCTTAGAGAGGCCGGTGTTCGGTGTTTCGGAGCTGAACCCAGTGCCCGTTCCAGAGCCCGCTACGGCAAGCGCTGTTCCAGAGCCCGCTACGGCAAGCGCTGTTCCAGAGCCCGCTACGGCAAGCGCTGTTCCAGAGCCCGCTACGGCAAGCGCTGTTCCAGAGCCCGCTACGGCAAGCGCTGTTCCAGAGCCCGCTACGGCAAGCGCTGTTCCAGAGCCCGCTACGGCAAGCGCTGTTCCAGAGCCCGCTACGGCAAGCGCTGTTCCAGAGCCCGCTACGGCAAGCGCTGTTCCAGAGCCCGCTACGGCAAGCGCTGTTCCAGAGCCCGCTACGGCAAGCGCTGTTCCAGAGCCCGCTACGGCAAGCGCTGTTCCAGAGCCCGCTACGGCAAGCGCTGTTCCAGAGCCCGCGACGGCACGCGCTGTTCCAGAGCCCGCGACGGCACGCGCTGTTCCAGAGCCCGCTACGGCAAGCGCTGTTCCAGAGCCCGCTACGGCACGCGCTGTTCCAGAGCCCGCTACGGCAAGCGCTGTTCCAGAGCCCGCTACGGCAAGCGCTGTTCCAGAGCCCGCTACGGCAAGCGCTGTTCCAGAGCCCGCTACGGCACGCGCTGTTCCAGAGCCCGCTACGGCACGCGCTGTTCCAGAGCCCGCTACGGCACGCGCTGTTCCAGAGCCCGCTACGGCACGCGCTGTTCCAGAGCCCGCTACGGCACGCGCTGTTCCAGAGCCCGCTACGGCACCCGCTGTTCCAGAGCCCGCTACGGCAAGCGCTGTTCCAGAGCCCGCTACGGCAAGCGCTGTTCCAGAGCCCGCTACGGCAAGCGCTGTTCCAGAGCCCGCTACGGCAAGCGCTGTTCCAGAGCCCGCTACGGCAAGCGCTGTTCCAGAGCCCGCTACGGCACGCGCTGTTCCAGAGCCCGCTACGGCAAGCGCTGTTCCAGAGCCCGCTACGGCAAGCGCTGTTCCAGAGCCCGCTACGGCAAGCGCTGTTCCAGAGCCCGCTACGGCAAGCGCTGTTCCAGAGCCCGCTACGGCAAGCGCTGTTCCAGAGCCCGCTACGGCAAGCGCTGTTCCAGAGCCCGCTACGGCAAGCGCTGTTCCAGAGCCCGCTACGGCAAGCGCTGTTCCAGAGCCCGCTACGGCAAGCGCTGTTCCAGAGCCCGCTACGGCAAGCGCTGTTCCAGAGCCCGCTACGGCAAGCGCTGTTCCAGAGCCCGCTACGGCAAGCGCTGTTCCAGAGCCCGCTACGGCAAGCGCTGTTCCAGAGCCCGCTACGGCAAGCGCTGTTCCAGAGCCCGCTACGGCAAGCGCTGTTCCAGAGCCCGCTACGGCAAGCGCTGTTCCAGAGCCCGCTACGGCAAGCGCTGTTCCAGAGCCGGTCGCCGTGAGCGTGGCACCCAGTCCTGTCCCGTCACCAACCATGTTCCCCGTCAGAAGTCCCCGGACTGTCTCCTCGTGTGTCCCTGTCTCTACTGCCCCCGGACTCCCGTTTGTTTCCCCCGTCATGGTTCAACCTAGGACTGTTTCTCCGTCTACTCACACCACTCCACCCAAGTCCGTTCGGGTCCCCCGTCCTAAGCCCACACCCTGTAGTTCCAAGATCACCGTCCCGCCCACCCACCCTGGACTCTCGCTCAAAGACTCTGTTGTCCCTCCGCCTCCCCTTCCTTGTTTATTTTTTCTGATGTTTCACCCTAACCCGGTCATTGTTCACGCTTGTATGCCCCTGTTATTATTTGTCATGTTTTGTTGGGTCTGGTCTATGTCTCTGTCAGTCTTGTCCCGCGTTTAATGTCTCCTTGGGGAGCGTCTGGTAGCCGCTCTTTAAGGAGGGGGTACTGTCATGATTCTGCCATCAGGTCTGTGAGTTCTAGTATTTTGGCAGGATCATGACAGACCCATGTTCTGTGTGCAAGCACATGGCCTTGTGTTTTGGTCATGTGCTTGTGTTGTCTCGTCTCGTTACCCCGCCCCCCTTGTTATCCTGATTCTGTCATTAGTGTTTCACCCGTGTCACCTGTTATGTTTGATTAGTCTTCCTATTTAATCCCCTTGTGTTTGCTGTCTTGTGTCGGTTCATTGTTATATGTTGATCGTGAGTACCCTGTGTACATCTAGTCATTGTTAGCGTCTCTTGAAGTCTTGTTTGTTTTCTTGTTCATTTGTTTCCCAGTTTAGTCTAGTCAGTCAGGTATTCTGTGTTCCATCTGTTTTGCCCTCTCATGGGTTTTGTTTTCCTGTTTTTGTCATTAAACCGTGTCTTATTGTATACTGTCTGCGTTTGGGTTCATCTCCGTGTCTTACCGTGACAATTATACACTACATTTTAAAGAAAGTAATAGCCTACTGTTATTAAGCAAGGATGCATTAAATTAATCAAAAGTGACAGTAAAGACATTTATAATGTTGCAAAAGGGTCTATTTCAAATAAATGCTGTTCTTTTGAACTTTCTATTCATCAAAGAATCCTAAAAAACTGCATCAAAGTTTTCACAAAAAAAAAAAAATTAAGCAACGCAACTTTTTTTAACATTGATAATAATCAGATATTTTCCGAGAGCATCAAATCATCATATCAGAGTGATTTCTGAAGGATCACATGCAGATCTACACTTCCGCATGACTCTGGTTTGCTCTTGAAATGCAGTATTGCAGTGCTTCTGTTTTTGCTCTGAAAACAAAAGCATCTGCTAAATGTAAAACTCGCTGCTACTGATCTGTGCTTTTGCATGTGTGTGAAATGAAGAGTAGTGTGTGAGGAACATCTGTAAAGCATCACATTCTCAAAGTAAAAAGTATCTCTATTTGTCTCCCCGAGGAGAAATTAGTTTTGGATATAAAGAGATTGCTACAAAAAGATTACAACAGTGACAGAACACATGTATAGGGTTAAAACAGTTAAAAAAGAGCTCAAATCACCATTTTCTAAAATCTGCTGGTGCAAAAGTAATATCATATCATGTCCATACATACCATTCAATCACAGACATACAGTACATTAATAAATTCACAGTCACACGTTCATTGCTGATCATTTATGAGCTTAATTGAGGAACAAATGAGCGCTTATATACATATTGCATTTGCACAGAGGAACCCTGTACCTCTTTCCTGAGTTCAATACAGGGGTGGAGTGGCACCAAAAAATCTACCGGGAAATTTCGTAGATATACGCACTTATCATTTTTTTTTTAATTACACTTTTTCTCAGGATCAATATTGTCCCCCACGACTTTTTGAAACATTGAGCCACGGATTGTACCTAATAAAAATAAATAAAACATCTCCAGTTAACCAGCAGAGCATTCATTTAGTTAATCTAGCGCTTAAATCTGTTGTTTTTGAGATCAAGCTGAGCGCTCTAAATTAATCCATAACAATTGAGGCAAATATTCATGACCTAAAATTCCACGAAAGTCTTAGTATTCATGTAAAATATATAACTTTCTGGGTTTGTTTGTTTTTCCAAAACTTTTCCAGGCCTGGAAAATGCTATTGTAAAAATCTATGACTTTGCCAGATTTGTTTTCTTGATTTCAGCATAAAATAACTTACTTTTGATAAAATTTTCAGTAAAAAAGACTTAAGTTATTAAGCCATTTTGCTTCTCAAGTAACTGTAACTCTCAAGTTAGGTATTTGTAGTGGAAAACCAGCCAGTTTGTTTTGCCGTGCACATTGGCTGTAGATCTAAATGTCCAGTAGTCCACTGCTTTCTTTTTAGTGGAGAATCGCCCAGGGTTTTCTGCACTATCCTTCCACTGAAGCACACGAAGCTTTGCTCGACACATAAAGCCACACCTGTTGGCTTTCCTCTTTGAAATGTCCCGATGACGGGTTAGATGAGTCTTTCTTCTTCTTTCTTCTTTCAGCACGCTGCCCATCTCTAGCCAAGCTCCTGTTGACTGGGACTGTATGTTCCCTCAGACTGGCGTTTCTGGCGGATTAGAAACCGTAACCTCTGACACGCGTGGCAAAAGATCTACCACTAGACCATTTAAGATCTCAAACAAAATTTGCAGATCGGTGCATTTATTTACGGGTTGAGAAGAGAGACTGCACAGTTTGACCAGCGGGCAGCGGCCTGGTGTGTTGCTAAGAACTTGCAATGTATAACTATATTATCAGATCGGTCCTCGTGGCCTCAAAACAGTACCGGCCCACCGGGAAAAGCCCCGACTCTCCCGATTGCCACTCCGCCCCTGGTTCAATAGCTCAAACTCTGAAAACAACACATGAGAGTTGTCAGATATAATGATCTTAGCCTGCCTGAGTGTTGCTGGTCAAAAAGCTCCTGCGGGTTGAGGGGTGCCGGTGTACCCCGTTCTCTCTTCAGGGACTCCTTGCTAATGCTATTCTTTAATAAAGTTACTCTTTAATGGATTTTATCTTTTTTTTTTAATTCTCTTTATTGAGTTTTTTTTGCATATAAAATACAGAGAGACAAAAGCACAATAACAAACAACAGACATCAGAGGACATCATTGCCTTTGCCATGCTAAACAAATCAATTATACATTCTCACCAAAGTAATCTATAAAAGTTTGCCACGTTGAATAAAATATTTCAGACTTCCCCCTCAGCAAATATTTAATTTTCTCCAATTTCAAATGATCCATTATGTCTTTCATTAAGGCTGAGTGAGCAGGGGGCATTTTCTGTTTCCAACACAAGAGAATCAATCTTCGCGCCATCAAGGTCACAAAACAAACCATGCTGTTTTGGGTGTCCGAAAGTTGTACATTGACTGGTTTCACACCAAAAAGAGCCCAGATTGGTTCTGGCTTAAGCTGTTTTTTTAAGATCTTGGAAAGGGTTTGAAATATAGTGTTCCAATAGTTCATAATGCGAGGACAATTCCAAAACATATGTGCAAGAGAGGCCGGCCCTTGTAAACATCTATCACAAGAAGGACTAATGGAGGTAAACATCTTTGACAATTTCAATTTGGATAAATGTAGTCTGTGTAGCACTTTGAACTGCAAAAGACCATGTCTAATACATACATAGGTAGAATGAACATTTCTTTGGGCTGTTGACCATTGATTGTCTGTAATAGTCACCCCTAGATCATCCTGCCAAGCATTTTTCAAATGGTCCAATGTAGGTGTTGTTTCTTCCTGTGTTAGCACATTGTGGATTTTAGCAATCAGCCCTCTTTTAAATGGATCAGACAAAAGCATTGTTTCCAATGCGGAATTTGGGGGCTGATTAGGGAAAGACGGAAATAATCCCTTAACAAAACTTCGAATCTGTAGGTATTTGAAAAAATCTTTACTTTCCAATTTGTATTTGCTCTGTAATTGTTTGAATGTGGGAAATATATTTTCAATAAATAAATCTTTTATACATCGAATACCCTTATGTTCCCTGGATTTTATCTTTTAATCAAATGTGAGATCACTGATATGCATAGCTAGCATTTTAAACTGTGTGTCTTCCAGTCTGGAAAGGAAGTCCAGTGCCAGAAGCTTCTGATTTACATGAAACCCGAATGTGAGAGCTTGAAACGAAATACTGGAAGTAACTCTGAGACAGAGTTTAATGAATAATCAATGATTTTGTGTAAGATAATGTCCATTAGAAGAACAGTATTTGACACCCATTAACACTAATGTTTTTGTAGAGGTTCAATGAAATATCTGGCAATATAAGGTGCCTTAACGTCACGAGTGACACTGTAAAAATGTCTGGCAACGTCACCGTTTGGATCGTTGCTCTTCAACTGTCCTCAAGTGGCCTTAATATCACATAACCAGCAACATGAATCAAAGCAAAGATATTACTGAACATATGAAGGTTAAAATGAGCATTTGACGGCAGCTCTGGCGGCCAGAATGAATATAAAGTGAATAATGAGAGAGAAGATATCTTATTTAATGAGATTTCTAAACGGTCTGGGCTTTTCTGGATTATGATTTTTAAAGTGACCACATATATATGCACTTATTTGACATGTAGGCTAATTGCAAATAGTAAAATACACACACACAAGACAGAAAAAGAGGGAATGATAGAGTATACGGTGAACTACTCAAGTTGTTTCTGAACAAGAACAAAAAAATGCATTAAACACTGTCTGGCAGTTCAGAGTGATTCTCCTCTGCGAACACACACTTTCATACACCTGTAAACTCTGTGTGTGTGTTTGTGTGTGTTGCTGAGCTTCATGGGCTCGTCTGGATGTGTCCGACAGAGATTAGACAGAGATGACGGAGGTATTTCCGGCAGCGGAGACTTCGTGATGAACACACCAGGAAAACACACACAATGAGTTCAGATGCCATAATGTGGACACGGGACAACATCAACATGCCAAATACATGATACGCAGTAATTACGCTGTGGCAAACCAAACAAGATACATTTTGTGTGTGTGTGTAAACATGTGCATGTGTGTGTCTGCGTGATCTCCGTGATGTCATCAGAATCCCAGCATTCCAACACTGCAGATGTTTTCAGTCCAATCCCAGAACACACACACTTTCTCTTTCTCCCACACACTTTCTCTCTTTCTCTCACACACACACACTTTTTCTCTCTCCGACACACACACTTTCAATGTGAATCAACGGCAACCACACACGCAAATTCAACGAAGACTGTATTCTCGTAGCCTAATGTTTCGACTTTTAATCTCGAAATGCTAGCATTTTTTTTTTTACTTTGTGGTTCAGGGCTTCTGTACATTTATGCAAAAAAAGCTTTGTCTAAAAATAGGCATCATTTTAAAATAAAATAATTTTAAAGTACAATCGACTACAATAGTGGATTCAAAAGTCTGAGACCCACACTGAAAGTTTGAGTTTACTAAAACACTGAAGGCCTTCTCATTCATGCATGTTTCTCAGTTTAACTTTTTACCCGCATTGTTATGGAGATAATTCAACATTTGTACATTCAAATACTTATAAAATATAGACTTCAAAATATATATTGGAATTGTGCTTGATAATAAGCTCTGTGTGTGTGTGTGTGTGTGTGTGTGTGTGTGTGTGTGTGTGTGTGTGTGTGTGTGTGTGTGTGTGTGTGTGTGTGTGTGTGTTTGTGATAGGTAGGTTTAGGGGTCATGTTAGTGTGTGTGTGTGTATGTGTGTGTGTGTGTGTGTGCGTGTGCGTGTGTGTGTGTGTGTGTGCGCGCATGTGTCATGGGCAGGTATAGGGGTCGGATTAGTATCTGTGTGTGTGTGTGTGTCATGGGCAGGTATATGGGTCGATTTAGTGTGTGTGTGTGGGTTGGTTTATGTGATTTATGAGGACACAAATTTGTATAATGACATGTGTATTACACTGGTATTACAACTTATAGGTGGTTTATGAGGACATTTCAAAAGTCCTCATAATTCAAATAGCTTAAAAAACATAAAAAACAATGTTTTATTAAAAATGTAAAAATGCAGAATGTCTCCTGTGATGGGTAGGTTTAGGGATAGGGGCAGGGTAAGAGGATAGAATATACAGTTTGTACAGTATAAAAACCATTACGCCTATGGAGAGTCCTGATAATGCTGTTGCACCAACATGTGTGTGTGTGCTGTGTGTGTGTGTGTGTGTGTGTGTGTGTTGATCCTGAACCCCCGGAGAGACATTAATCTACAACCCCTTCAGTTCTCCATGGAGCTCAGAGGAATGTCAGATCAACAGGACACTACAGTACGCCAGGGCTGCACACGATATATAGGAATAAAATCAATATTGTCTCTGTCAAATCACATAGGCTGCCATTTAATGAAATAAATATACGCACAAACGGTTTCATTGTGAATCGGGTCATTTACACACATGTAGATCATGATAGTGTTTCAGCACTTTTTTTGTCAGAAACCCGTCAAAATAAAGGTTGATGGTTTACCGTTTGAAAACGAAGATATAAAAATTAGTATTGTAACAATAGCATTGTTACAATCTTATTTTATTAAAAAAAAAATCACAATAAAATCATATTATAGTCATGTTGAATTGGTCAAAAAGAGTGGGAAATTGGCGATGAGTTTGTGGTGAGAACGTGATCCGACCTCGAACAAACCCGACTGCCAAAGAGCTGCACATTTTTGGACTAAATCAGCTGCCGTAGTCGCGCGCCGTGCATTATGGGATGAGGAATGTTTGTTGACAGTTTTCACTTTTAGCATGGCAGCTCGCGGACTAAGAGGTGCGGAGCCTCATAGATATTCGGTGTGATGACTATGTTAGGTCTAGGGCTGCACAATATATCGAAATTATCGAAATATCGCAATTGTATATATCGCAATACGCATATCGCAGCGGCGTGCAATAACTGGGGTTATGAACAAAAGACAAAGATAAAATCACTCACTGCTCTTGGCTGAATAACTTTTGTAGCTTTAATAGAATCAGTATATATTTAAAATACATTAAAGCTTTATATATAGTGTGTTGTAAGGCATGCATTATAATTATAGAAGAATATTAATGACTTATGATGGTTTCTTTTTAAAGCATGTATTGTGTCAAACTGGGAACATCCAAAAGGTTTGAAGGTCTGGGCAAAAATGCATAATAAAGAGCTTGTATCATTGCACTATATTATTTACAGTCAATATTATTGAACAACGGAAACACAGATGTTTGTCCCTTTAACCAAGTTCAACTATTGAGCTTGTCAAAGCAGATATTAATGCAAACATTATAAAATACTGATAAAGATATTTTGACAATATGTCACAAATTTAACAATTTAAAAAAGCATACATAGACAGTGAAAGCATGTTTTAGTGTCAATGAAAGCATGAATTATGTAAAAGTTATTTAGGATGATGAATAGGACATGCAAATTGATTGATATTTGAATAAAACAATTAAGTGCAAAATGATAATGGTGAAAAAAACTGTAAAATTAGTGTCAATAAAAGCATAATTTAGGTTAAATATACATAGGAATATAACCTATATACATATATATAGGATGATGAATTATAACCCAAATGTAGGATATCCTGAAACCCTGTGGTTTACACTGATGCTAAAATAACACTTCGTATGCTAGTCAAACACTGATGCTCACTTTCAGAAGCTGTAGGGATTGTTTTCTAGTCACACAAAGAATGTGAAACACGTTATATAATTTTAAATATATTTTTAAAGATAATTTAAGTTTATTTTGCACACTTTAAGCATTATCATATTGCATTATCGAAATGCTCTCCGTATCGCATGTCTCTGCCGGGTTTTCCTCCTCTATGTTTACTGCTCGAATTTTCCTGCACGTTAATTTTGACCAATCAAAGTGCAGATATGGAAATACGTTCGAGACACATCTGGCCAACGAGTGATGTGGATGTTGGACAACATTATTTTAAATATATCTACCCACTAAGCAAAATGATGTCCAAAAGACTTCTTTTCAACGTCTTTGTCACAAAAGTCGGACGTTGAAAAGACGTCTTTTGGACATCATGTTGTTTAGTGGGTAGTCAGTGACAGAGTGCAAGCATCTAAAATAATTCTGTATTTTCAGCTTCAGAATGATGAATATTGTTATTCTGGTGTCTCTATTGTTCATTGGCTGTCTCTATTCATTTACACACACAATGATACCAAATTTAGCATTTTAATTAACAGTACATTTTTTGTTAACCTTTTATTATTTGTCTTGGTGTATAGCAATGTTATCGTATCGAGAGTTCAGTATCGTGATAAGTATCGAATCATGACGAGACAGTATCGTTACCCATAGTGTACCTTAACCCTTTAGGCGCCAGAGGTTTTTTCCTAAAATGTTCGATTTTGACATCTTAATTTCAAAAGGCTATATCTTAAAAGTAGGGCTGGGCGATAAAACGATAACGATAGTTATCGCGATATCATTTTTCTCGATAAAACGATATCAAGAGTTCGATAAATGTTCGATAATGTTTGTGCGCCAAAAGCGGAACAAAACTCATCTGAACCGCGCGCCTCACGGACCGTTTATCCGCTCGGCTCAAAGTCCAAACGGCAGCGCAGCGCGAGCTCACTAGCAGACGCGTTTACTCTGATCGTCTCGTCACGAGATCCAGTGAGAAGCGCTTGAGTTCAGTGAAGAACACAAATGTCTCAGTGATTTAAACCAGTTTAAAGGCAGATGAAACAGCGCTGACGAACAGGAGGAACACTGCGCGCAACGATACAGTCAGAAGCTTTTCCGTCTGCAAACTCCCATCATTTACCATGGATTTACTGTAACGTTAGCCTACTAATATTAACTGCACTATGAAATGTGGGATATACATATTGAATTGTATTATATTATTATTGTAGACAATGTATTAAAGGACTAATGGAATATAATTACAGTATTTAATAATGTATTTAGGCTACTGTTTTTCATCCAAATACCATAGAAACCATAAAGTAACATTTAGCCAACATAGAGAGGTGCTTTTATCTGTGGTTATCATGATCTAAATGCATGATGCTGGATGACCAAAGGCTAATTTTAATTAAACTCAGTCAGAATATTACATTTTACCAAATAAAAATTAGCACATGCAGAAACTAAGAAATGTTTTTTTCTATTAAGATATTTATTTTGTTAAGGAAAAATTACAAAATGTTTGAATGTTCTACCTCAGATTTGTTTGTCATGATATGTTCTGACAATAAGGAGTAGTTTAAAACCACAATTAACACTCTGGTTTCTACAACTTTCACTTAGGAGCAAAAATCTGCTTGAAAGAAATAAAGATTTGACGTTTATCGTGATAATTATCGATATCGACTGATATAAAAATAACGAAACTTACCAATTCACAAAATTAACGGAATGCATAGCTGATATAAAAAATTGGATGACTAGTAATTTCCTACTACTAAACTCTGAAAAAACAGAGATTCTAATTATTGGACAAAAAACTTCCACACGTATTAAACCTAGAATACTGTCTAACACTTGATGGCTGCTCTGTTAAGTCTTCGTCGTCGGTTAAGAACCTGGGTGTGCTCTTTGATAGCAATCTTTCATTTGAAAGTCACGTGTCTAGTATCTGTAAAACCGCATTTTTCCATCTTAAAAATATATCTAAATTTACGACATATGCTCTCATTAACAAATGCAATTAGTTCATGCTTTCATGACATCAAGACTAGATTATTGTAATGCTCTACTGGGTGGTTGCCCTGCACGCTTAATAAATAAACTACAGCTGGTCCAAAACGCACCAGCTCGAGTTCTCTTCCCCTAAGAACACTTCCCTTAAATCCTGATGTACTCGTTACATCATCATAAGAAGAATGGCATCTACGCTAGTTTTAGTGTCTTTGTTTATCCCGAGGTTTTCCCGCAGCCTACCGGATCCAGGCCGTATCCAGATCTGACTAGGAGCTTTGCCTGGACCCGATGACAACGCAGTGCTGAAGTGCCAGCTAGCCTCTCCCTATGGAGGATCCCTTTCCCACTCTACAGATAAAACGTTGTGATTACAGTTCGCGTACCCACCCCGAAGTGATACAATAAAACAAAATTCTGTACCAAATTACAGTTACTGTAAATCCGGCCTCTAGTTCATAAACACCAGAGGAGAACTGGCCCCCGACTGAGCCTGGGTTCTCCCAAGTTTTTTTTTTTTTTCTCTCCATTAAGTCACCTGATGGCGTTTTAGGACACCAGTAGGTCACATGATGGAGTTTTTGGACACCTGTAGGTCACTTGATGGAGTTTTAGGACACCAGTGGGTCACTTGATGGAGTTTTAGGACACCAGTGGGTCACCTGATGGAGTTTTAGGACACCAGTGGGTCACTTGATGGAGTTTTAGGACACCAGTGGGTCACCTGATGGAGTTTTAGGACACCAGTGGGTCACTTGATGGAGTTTTAGGACACCAGTGGGTCACCTGATGGAGTTTTAGGACACCAGTAGGTCCCCTGATGGAGTTTTAGGACACCAGTGGGTCACCTGATGGAGTTTTAGGACACCAGTAGGTCACTTGATGGAGTTTTTCGGTTCCTTGCCACTGTTGCCTTTGGCTTGCTCAGTTGGGGATATTCAAATTAATTAACCAAGCATTAATACCATTGATCAGCCCTACCAAACGTGGATGTTTTTTACACTAAGAAACAAACATTGTTATGTTATTTGATTGATACTGTGAAGCTGCTTTGATGCAATTTATATTGTGAAAAGCGCTATATAAATACACTTGACTTGACTTACACACTGAGGAGTCACACGGCGGGATTATAGTGGGTTGATGAACGATGATCTGATAACAGCCGTATATGAAGCACTTATGCTTGTTATGCTAATGTAAATGTTTTCTTAACTGCACTTACATCCTCATTTCTCTCCCAGAATGCCTTCACTGTCGGGAGATCAAGACACCTTATGGATTTCTGCACTGGAAACACTTACTGACAGTTTTATTTCATTAGCCAGATTTCCTCGTTCATTATCTGTGTAGCTACACCTGAGGAACAAGGCGCGCGCGCGCGTGTGTGTGTGTTTGTTTTATTGATGTGTGTGTAATCAGGCCTGAAGAATAGGATGTATTATTGAATTTAACTGAACACTCTCTCTCTCTCTCTCTCTGTGTGTGTGTGTGAGTGTGTGTTGTTCATTCTGTATTTCTGTCTCAGAGATATGAGCTCAAGCTCACACACTTACACACACACGCACGCACGCATGCACGCACGCACTCACACACACACACACACACACACACACACACACACACTCCATAGACGTAATGGATTTTATACTGTACAAATTGTATATTCTGTCCCCTTACACTAGCACTAACCCTACCTATCACACACACACACACACACACACACACACACACACACACACACACACACACACACACACACTAACCTGACCCCTAAACCTACCCATCACAAACACACACAAACACACACACACACACACACACTAACCCTACCCCTAAACCTACCTATCACACACACACACACACACACACACACACACACACACACACACTAACCTGACCCCTAAACCTACCCATCACAAACACACACAAACACACACACACACACACACACTAAATCGACCCATATACCTGCCCATGACACACACACACACACACACACACACACTAACCCGACCCCTATACCTGCCCATGACAC
>CM060616.1:40224271-40226771 GCA_030578275.1 Meda fulgida | reverse complement strand
CATATGCAGACAGCTTAAAATTGGCTCCAGAGCAAGGTATGGTCCAACCTTCAATTCTTTCTCTGATCCTTAACCAATAAAGGTTCAATGGCAAGAGCATACAACATTCCCGAAAGTGCACAGCCTTGTCTAATACCTCTGTTAATTTTAAAAGGAGCACTAAGACCACCATTCACTTTCAATACACTCTCAACATCCCGGTACAAAACCCTAATCATGGCTATAAAACCAGAGCTGAACCCGAACTCTTCTAGCGTGCGCCAGAGATAGCTGTGCTCAACCCGGTCAAATGCCTTTTCCTGATCTAGAGAAATGAGACCAGTGTCTATGTCCAATAGCCTAGAGACGTCCAAAATATCCCGAATTAAATAAACATTATCAAAAATAGACCTGTTAGGCACACAGTAAGTTTGATCACGATGAATAACCTGCCCAACTACCTCCCTCAATCTAATGGCCAAAGCTTTGGAAAAGAGCTTTAAATCAGAGCATAAAAGTGAAACAGGGCGCCAGTTCTTTATTTCTTTTAAATCACCTTTTTTGGGTAACAGGGTAATGACTGCCCCTCCTACAGCTCAAAGGTAGCAAGCCTCGGGCCAGACTATCGTTGAGCACAGCCAGCAAATCACCCCCCAACACTGACCAAAACGTTTTATAAAACTCGACTGGTAGACCATCAATTCCCGGGGCCTTACCACAATCCATGCTCCGCAGAGCAACATGCAGTTCAGCTGCTGAAAGCGGCCTCACAAGCCAAGAATTGGTCTCATCTGGAACTTTAGGCAAACCCATATAAAAAGAGTTGGCCAGCTCATCTTCCTCTGTATGTTCACTTTTATAAAGCTCAGAATAAAATAATACAGCTCTTTTTCTGATTTCCTTAGGCTCCACCACTTCTATACCCTCCAATGAGTATAAAGAATGTATAATTCTGCTTTGACCATTCTTTTTCTCCAAACCGAAGAAGAAATTAGTTGGGCCATCCATCTCTACCGCACTCTGAAAACGTGACCGGATCAATGCTCCCTGTGCCCTGATGCCTAACAGGTTATCTAGAGTCCTTCTTTTAACTTTGAGGAGCTCAATATGTCCTCGATTTCCTGTGGACTCGACCAAATTCTGAAGTTCCACTATTTCAATCTCTAAGGTTTTCATAGATTGGGAAATGTCCTTGGATACGTTGAGAGTGTACTGACGACACAGTTGCTGTATTTCTTTTTTCCCATGATCCCACCATTGTTGTAGGGATGAAAAATCTTTTTTCCTGGAACTGAACTGTTTCCAAAAATAAATAAAAACATCCTTAAAAAAATGGTCTTGTAACAAAGAGGTATTAAAGTGCCAATAGGCACTCTTAGGCTTTATATTAGTGATGAAAACACTACAGATTACTAGACTGTGATCAGAAAACCCACAAGGCAAAATCTCACATTTCTTAATAACATTAAACTGGTACTTAAAACAATAGAATCTATCCAATCTAGCCATAGAAATATAATTTTCTCTTGTGTGCGCCCATGTGTACTGCCTTTGTTCTTTATATAGAGTTCTCCATATATCACACAAATCATGTTCTTCTATAAGCTTTCTTATAGCATGTTGAGAAGCTAGATGTGGCTCTCTATGATTCCTATCCATTCCATCATTTGCTGTACAGTTAAAATCCCCTCCAACAAATATGAACTCTTCCTCTTTACAGTTTGACAAAATATTACTTAATTTATCAAAAAGAACAACCCTTTCAGGACCAACAACAGGAGCATACACATTTATAAAAACTAAAAACATTTTTTCAAATTTTGCTGTTATTTTCAATAGATGTCCCTCAACAACATGTTCTACCTCATATGAAATTGGTTTAAAGTTTTTCTTAAAAAGTACAGCTAAGCCACCACTACAGTGACTTTTGTGGCTTAAAATAATCGTCCCATCCCATTCCATTAGCCATTCATTCTCATTAAAGCCATCACTATGAGTTTCTTGGACCAGCATTACATCAATTTTCTTTTGTCTAGTCAGTTCATAAAGCATTGCTCTTTTCTTGCTGTCTCGTGCACCATTTAAATTAAGTGTGCCCAATCTTATTCTACTCATAAAAAAGTAATATGAGCAAACCAATAACAAAAACTTCACAAAAAAAGAAAAGAAACTAGATTGATTCAAAATCATCATTCAATAAATTTAATTTTAACTTCTGGACAATTTTCTTCAGCCTAAAGACTTCTTGCTCAGTGAAAACTCCACCCTCCTTCCTTAAAGCCCTGATTGAATCTATAAACCTCTCACGATCTGGGAAGTACTCCTCTACATTTACACCTTTCATGCCCTTCGTTGTCTGAAGAAACGTTTTAATTTTGTCCGATGTGTAAGCGCTGCGAACAGATCGCTTCAGTGAAGCTGAGCTCACAGAGTCTGAAGATTCACAGTCACTCTCCACAACAGACTCCTCAACATTACTGGACTCCGAGTCCCCCCTCCCTTGCATCATCACCAGCCATCC
>CM060616.1:40171771-40221771 GCA_030578275.1 Meda fulgida | reverse complement strand
CAATTACACAATATTTATACAAACGCTTTCTGTCACAGGAAAAAAAATCCACACTAATGAATCAGCTTGTTCAAAATGAAACCCAGAGCACCCATCCAACTTAAGAGCAAAAATCAAACCTGGAAAACACTCTTCCGAGTCTGGATTACACAGTTTGTTTTTATATTCCAATAACAAAAGTCTCTCTTGATCACTTAACGCAGATTCCCATCTCTGAAGAAGTTGGCCTATAACACGAGTGGATTTAATTCCAAGACATTGAGATGTTGCTTCCTTGTTTTTAAAATCAAGTCCAGCTACTTCCAGCAAAACGGCCAAGTGTCCACTATTTTGTTGTCAATAAGTGCTTTGTTTAGTCCAGGAAGAAACAATTGCTTGTTAAGTCCAACCGCTTCCCATGGATTAAGGGTTCTTCTAAAAGCCAGTAAAGAGATTTTGAGTCCTCCACTTTATGAAAAGTAAAAAGATTCCACACTTTAAAAACATTCCTATAAAAAACAGGTAATGTAGGAAAACTTAATTTCAGTGGATCCATCAAAAAAATTGTCCTGCCCAAATTAAAATTACCCAACCTATTCAAAATCAATCTTGCTACAGCATTCCAATTAAAAACATCTGAAACAGTTAAAAGTCTTTGCACAAATTGTAATCTAAAAGCAGCTATTCTACTTTGCAGATGTATCAGTCCCTGACCACCTGCTTCTTTGGACAAAAAAAGGACACTTTGCGGGACCCAATGCAGCTTATCCCAAAAAAAGTCCACAAGCAATGCTTGTAGTTTTGTTAGCAAAGTTAACGGGGGATCTAGACAAGCAAACTTATGCCACAGCGACGAAGCCACCAAATTATTAGCGATTAAAACTCGCCCTCTAAATGACATTTTTGGAAGCAGCCATTTCCATTTATCAAGTCGACCTTTAACTTTCTCAATTATACCCCCCAGTTTTTTTGTGTGACTACTTCATCTCCAATAAAAACTCCTAAATATTTAAAACCAATTTTTCCCCACTGCAGGCCCATAGGAAGTTTTGGTTTATCATATTTCCAATCCCCCCTATTAAAAAAGCTTCACTTTTTCCCCAGTTTATATTAGCAGAAGATATTTTTTTAAAATTTTTTAACAAATTTACCAAAAACTGAATATCACTTTGTCCATTGATACACACAGTAACATCATCTGCATATGCTGACAGTATGAATTTATTCCTACATTCTGGTAACCATTACACCTTGAAGTTTACACCTTATCTGATTTAACAAGGGCTCAATTGCTAAAGAATATAACATGCCCGATAATGCACAACCCTGTCTTATGCCTCTAAAAACTGTAAAAGGAGTACATAAACCACCATTGACCTTTAAAATACTCTCCACATCATTATAAAGGACTTTAATATAGTTAATAAAAACTCTCACTAAAGCCAAATGCATTAAGACCTTCCATAAAAAAACAATGTTCTATCCGATCAAAAGCTTTCTCTTGATCTAGCGAAATAAACCACATTTTAGGTTTAGCATCTTGGAGACTTCAATAAGATCACGAATAAAAGAAATGTTATCAAATATCGATCTACCTGGGACACAGTAGGTTTGATCAGGATGAATAACACTGTCCATTACATTAGCCAGTCTATTAGCTAAGACCTTCGATAAAAGCTTATAGTCACTGCAGAGCAGAGAAACTGGACGCCAACACTTTATGTCTCCAAGGTCTCCTTTTTTCGGTAGGAGGGGTCAACACAGCTCTTCGGCAACTATGAGGCAGTATACCCCTTGCCAGACTGGTATTCAACACTTCTAGGAGATCATCTCCTATTGTTGACCAAAAAGACTTGTAAAAGTCCACTGGTATACCGTCGATTCCTGGTGTCTTTCCAGGACACCATCCCTTGAAATGCCTTCTGTAGCTCACTCATACTCAGAGGGCCAGAGATTCCAGTGTTGATGCTTTCAGGCACCTGAGGTAAATTTTCAAAGAAGAACTCACCCTCGTTTTCTAGCTCTACAGCAACTTCACTTTTATACAAATTCTGTAAAAACCAACTGCCCTCTGGCGAATATCCGAGGGATCTGTCAAAAGAATACCAGATTCAGATCGTTAAAGCATGAATTGTTCTACTTTGACCATTCTTTTTTTTCTAAATTAAAAAGAATTAGGTTGAAGCATACCATTTGATTCATATTCTGAAATCTCGACCTGACCAAGGCCCCCCTGTGTCTTAGAACCAAGTAGATCAGCCAATTGGTTCTTTTATCTAAAAGTAAATCTAGGAAACCTCTTGTACCAGTAGACTCTGCCAATTCTTGGAGTTTTAAAATATCAGCCTCCAAGATACCTCATTCTAAAACTAGTCTCTGTAGTGATGTTTCGAGTAAACTGTAAACAAAGTTGCTTAATTTGGGCTTTTCTACATCCCACCATTGTTGTACGGAGTTATACAAACCTTTCTTAGTTTTAAAATCCTCCCAAAAAAATGTAAACACTCTTTAAAATGTGTATCCCTTAATAAGGCAGTATTGAATTGCCAATACGCACTTTGAGGTTTAAAAGAATTATAAAAACTGAACATTTGACCATACAATGGTCAGAAAAACTAACAGGTACATGTGACAATTCTTATAATATTATAATGGTGTTTGAAAACGTAAAATCGGTCCAATCTTGCCATAGAAATGATTCTATCACGCACATGAGTCCAAGTATACTGTTTTTTGCATGCCCCTTCAATCGTCTCCAAACATCACACAGTTCATGCATCTTAACAAATTGAATCAATCGATTTCTAGAAGGTATATGAGGTTCTAAATGATTCCTATCTAGATTAGATTCAGTGCAGTTAAAAGTCACCTCCCAAAAACAAAAACTCTTCTTGATTACATTTTTGTAAGACAGAACACAATATATTTAAAAACACCATTCTCTCTATTGCGGAGACAGGACAGTACACACAAATAAAAAACAATAACATTCTTGTCATAGTTTGCTCTTATTTTTAAAAGTCTAAACCTTTTACTATTTCTTCTACTTGAACAGAATGTGGGTTAAAATTCTTTGCAAAAAGAATGGTTACTCCACCACTTAAGTGAAGTATTATGACTTAAAAAAGAAAAGACCATCCCACTCTCTAGCCCAATCAGAAGCATTTTTTTAGATCACTATGAGTTTCTTGCAGCATCACCACATCAAACTTATTTTGTTTCACAAATCATAAATATCCATTCTTTTCTTAATATCTCTTGCTCCATTATATTCAAGGAAGCAATATTAACTTCATTCAATTTTAGAAGAAAAGAAGAAAAATAAAAAACAAGCGAAAGTTGATAAAAACAAAACCTAGAAACCCATGTGTCACTTTGTTTTTTTTAAGCTATTATCATTTACAAGATCAGGATTTAAAATTCGTACAATTTTCCTTTAACCGATAGATTTCCTTGTTTGTAAATAAGCTTTCCGCCATGAACCATTTTGGTTTTGTCAACAAATTGTTTGATGTCTGGAAAATATTCACAGACACGTACTCCTCTCTTATTTTTCGTTGCTTTGAGGAATATTTTAATGTCTTCTACCTCATAATCACGACTGGATGAAGCTCTTTGAGAAAAACTGAGGTTGAATCTGAAGACTCATTGCCACTTTCCATGCCTTCTTGGTCATCATCATCAACTACATTTGTTTTTTTCTGTTTAGCACTTTCAACTTCACTTGAACTTTTCCTTTTTACCTGGAATTTTAAACTCATTTGGCATCTGACTCTAGATCAACAGCATCATCACCACAGTTCAAATGATCGACATTTCATATTACTTTTATCCTTTAACAAAACTGAACTCAGTAATGACATCGCTGACTCCTACACTCACTACAGCAGTAGCATTCACCTCACCTTCCTGCAAAGACTCTACTGATTCCAGTGATATCATCAGAAACTACATTCTGAGCCCCCAGAAAACGCCACTATTCTCTACAACAGTTACATTTTTCACACTCAGAATGGGAGCATTAGAAGGCCCTGCTTCAAACCCTTTTCCTCATCACTATTTAGACTAGCCTCCATCACGCTTTGCACATCAGTCGATGAATGATCTTTATTCTTTTTTGGCAAGTCCGAATCAGATGGCCTACCCCCACCACAGTTAAAGCACTTCATCTTATCAGTTGTAGCATAGAAAGCATAATCAAAGTTGTCAACCTTAATGATAAAAGTCAAATCCAGGTTCTTCACTGTCTTTCAAAATCATGAAGGCAAATCTTCTAAAAGAAACTACATGTTTTAGCAGTGGTGAAGCAGTACCAATGAGGATTTTCTTAATTGGTGAAACCAGCTTTCCATAACGGGACAAGATCTCAACCAAAGTATCATCAGAAACAAAAGGTGGATATTAGACAATGTTACTTTTTTTGAGGGTGTTGAAAGAGGTAGAACAGGTGTGAAGAGATTATTTTAACAATTCCCTTTTCCACTAATTCGTTTGCCTTCTCAACCGACTTCAAAAAGACCACAACAGCACTATTCATTTTAGACGCCGACAAAATACTGTCATGCCAACAACTTCTCCCATTGCCAAACAACAATCTTCAACACTCACCGCGGACGCCACTTTAACACCGTGACGCCGCGTGAGATTCTTTAAAACACCAATTCGTGAGTCCGCCATGGTCACGCAAGGGGAAACCCACGCGACCCCAAAAAGATAAATAAACTTAAACAATCCAAAAAATATTAAATAAAGTGATAAATAAGAAAAAAAGAAAAGAAAAAAACAAAGAGAAAAGGAAAGAAACTCACGACGCTCCACACTCACGACGCTCACACGCTCACGCTCACACTCACACCGGAAACGAGAGAGAGAGAGAGAGAGAGAGAGAGAGTGAGAGAGAGAGAGAGAGAGGAGAGAGAGAGAGAGAGAGGAGAGGGGGGGGGGAGAGAGAGAGAGAGGGGGGGGGGGAGAGGAGAGAGAGTGAGAGAGAGAGAGAGAGAGAGAGAGAGGAGAGAGAGAGAGAGAGGGAGATGAGAGAGAGAGAGGGGAGAGAGAGAGAGAGAGGATAGAGAGAGAGGAGAGAGAGGGAGAGAGAGAGAGCGAGAGGGGAGGACACACTTAAAGAGCGGAGTCAACAACAAGTCTCTGTTATGAGCGCTTTCTCTGAGAATCCATCCGTTCGCCCACGGAGGCCTCCTCCTGAGTATTAGTACAATTAGCCTACATTCCCAGAACCAACATGCCTGGACTTGTTACACACACACACACTCACACACACACACACACACACACACACACACATCACACCACACACACACACACACACAACCACACACACAGACACCTGTTTCTCCATTCCCTGGAATGTGTAGCACTAAGCATGCTTGGCTCACTGTTAAGTTTTGTCTTTCCCACGGCTAACATTTCCATGCAATGTTTGCCATGTGTTCTGACTCTGGATCTGTTAGACTCTTGCTGGCTGTTTTTTGACCTGTCTGTTTTACCTGGTTATTGACTCCGTTTGTTTGCTTCCTGCCGCGATACTTGCCTGTTATGACCTCGATTGTGCTTTGCCTACACTGCTGCTTTATATCTTTTTTTTTGTTTAAAGCCCTGCTGTACACTGTCCTCCGGAGTCCTCGTCACAGTCTGACAAACTGATTAACTTTTTGGCCTGTCCCTCACTTCTGAGACCCGTTTGAGGGTCAAGGTTGCAAGTGTTTTGAGGTTAGATTAGGTAAGGGTTTGGGATTAGTTGTGCATTTAGTGATATCAGGGACTGATTCTAGATATGAGAAACAGGAATCTACAAATTCTCGTGGTGTTGTGATCTCTCTTTGAATGGTTTTCACAGTCCTTTTTTGTATTTATGACATCGTCAGAGATATTTTAATAATCAGTGATCTTGGCTGGTTATTCATTTATTTAAATCAAATCACTCAAGTCACTGATTAAAATGTCTTCAGCAAATGGAAATTGGACCCGCTTTCACTTTCCATGGTTTACAGAGAAACCAGCCTCTAAGTTGATAAACTTCCTATAGTGGCGGAAGGAAAACTACAAAAATTTTTTGAGTTCCCATATGAGGAGGAAATCCTGTGGAGAGATCTGATAATGTTGGTCAGAAGAGAGAAAGATGTTCAAATTTGCCATCACTCCTCAGCCGTTCGGGGTTAGAAACACCCTCGCCAGCAGCGTGTTAACTACTTACTGTAATTTAATACCAACGTAATACACTTTTAAAAATAATCTTTTAAAAATGTTAAATGTACATTTATAACGCAAAGTATTGTGTTATAAATGTATATTTTTTCGTCAAAAAAGGGCCTGACTGGAAAACTCTGACTGTTATAATCTAGTTTTTTTCTAAACAAACAGTGGCTATGTTTCTTTGACTCTAAAACATGCAATGCACAGAAACCTGTACTTTAAAATGTGTTTATGATTTCTTACTCAGATATGTATGAATTGCACATTTCTGCCAAGAAGAAAATCATGCTCTTGCTAAATCTGAATAAGACATAAAACTCATAATTTGAGATAAAAATAAGTAATTTATTACATACTAATAATTTTAGAGTCAAGTCGAATTAATAAGAAAGTTAAAAGTTATAAAAAGATGAACACAGCCTACACATTTTAACATATTGCAATTAAAGGTCACACACAGTTTTACGGCACTGGGTCAATTTATGACATAAATCGAAATTATGGCATAAAACGTCATAGTTATGGAATATTAATAATTGACCATAATAATGGTATGTCTTTGTATCTCATTAATTATTTACTTAGTATGTCACCAATTGTGTCTAAAATCATAATTATGAGATATTAATCTCATAATTATGTCAAATAATTTTGTTGTTTTTTGTCTTATTTTAGTTTTTAATCTCATAATTATGATTTAGGTCACAATTGTAACATATATGTAATTACTTATGAGATCTATAATCCAAAATTTTGACATTATAAAACAAATTTATGACATATTTTATGTGATTAAATTTTGGGTAATATGGAAAGTGTAAAAAATATTACATACCAATCATATAATTTTGACATACCAAATAATTTTACAACATACTTGCATTACTAAATACATTTACTTTTGATGTCGTAATTTCATATTTATGATTTACTGAAGCATGATTTTTGTTGTTTTTCTTCTGTGGCGGGTAATTGCGCTTCACGTTATGTCTATTCCCCTTGAGTGACTGAGTTTCTCCTCGTCAGTGCGGGCGTCCTGTTCTCTCATCTCGGAGACTTCACTCCTGTCCTGCACACTGAACTCGGCAGAGCAGCTCAACTCAGTCCAGAGTTCGGCAGGACGCAAAGTCAGCTGATCGCGCTCTCCGTCGTACAGCCTCGAAGACCATCCACGGCTGGAGCAAGGTTCGCTTCTTTTCATGTCTGTAGTGTCTCTCTCTGAATGACGTGCTGCTAATGAGTCTCGATGGATTGAATTTCAGGAATTTTGGCTTACTATAACGCGGAACGTCCGGAAAGCGAGTTCCCTTCCCAATCATAGCGATGCTGGGAGGCATCTGGTGAGACGCTGGGGCAATGTGGACCGGGGCAGAGGAGGAGATGGCTCAGACGGGGATGCCGCTCAGCGCGCGATGGCGTCCGTATGTGCACTGCACACATGAATAAAGCTTCAAAAACAGGGCAAATTTCAGTAACACTTTAGTTTAGGGTCCAATTCTCACTAATACTAGTTGCTTATTATGTCTATTATTAGGATTATGGACTGTTTATTAGTAACTAATAAAGCACATCTAATGCTTATGCTGCATAAACCATATTACAATCCTTAATTTCTAAAACTTAACCACCTAACCTTACTAACTATTAATAAGCAATGCAATTAGGATTTATTGAGGACAAAGTCATAGTTCAATGGTTAGTTAACTCTAATTCTGATCACAGGCAACTGTCACAATCACAGCCACAATAAAGGACTCAATAAAAACCTGCACTTCCAAACGTCAGTGTATGGTTGTCCAAATGCTTACAGACTTTTTAATGTTCTCCATCGGTGGTCATGCCCATGAGAATGACTAACTGAGACTTGCTCACAGCACCTGGTATACTGTTTGCACTCCTTGTTGGTTCTGATGGCTTCTATTGTTCTCCTCATTTTGTAAGTCGGCTTTGGTCAAATTATCTAAATGTAAATTTTATTGTGAACGGTCATGCCTGTCCATATCAGATCTACATCCTAGCCACAAAAACTCTTCCTGACACCATTCTGCCTTCATCCAATATTGTTCAGTCCCATAACGCTTAGACCTGAACCATGAGATCGCCAGACGGCTCTCTAACCGTGCATCCTCCACCTGGCTGCCTGCCAACCATGTCTACATCCCATCCTCACTCGTCTGGATTCTCATGGCCACCGTTCAATCTCACTGGGCATGGCCACCCTGGGACACAATCAAACCCTCTTGACTCCTCCAAGATTAGTACTAGTGGCCTCATCAGAAGGTTTGTCCTGGGAATGTGGCGAATGTGCCCGTCTCGAGGTTCCCCGCCACTCTCCATCTTGTGATACTTCTCTGTGCCCATTCCACACTATCCTTGCTCACAGCTAGGAGTGGATTTAATCACGAATCTGCCCTCCTCCGAAGGATTATTTGTGTAATCGTTCATTGTGAATAGATTCTCTAAAGGGTTCCCCATGGCTATGGAACTGCAGAGCTGCTATCAACAGGTCTTGAGTAATTTGGTCTGCCTAAAATATTAGTTTCAAACCGAGGAAGATTAGGGAGTTGGGTTTCTGTAGGTTTATGTAGGGTTAATGCCATTTCAACTTGCTTTGCATGCTTGATGGTGTATCTGTATAAGATAAGAGGTTTAAATACTGAAATGTTGGGATATTGGTTTGGACAGAGCCATTAACCCTTCACATTGCCATAATTGATTTCTAACGTGTGCATTTTTTTTTCATTCAGGTATTTTGATTGTCAGATAAGAAGTTGTAGCTGTTCCATTCTCTATCCTGCAACAACCTGAAGTACTTTGAGAGATTCTGCTTGTGGTTGACTCTTTTGTGAAGTTAACGGCACACAACCCCCGTTTTGGGGTGGCCTCACTGGTGGACTGGCGGGTGAGAAAATGTCAAGCCCTGGTCCTGTTTGGAGTGTGTATGTCTGTTCTGTTTTCTGTGTGTAATGAGTGACACTTCATCTGCTGTTGTTTGAATTGAAGCCAGGAGGACAGTGTTAGGGTGCCTGCCCAGGTCATCCCTGAGCAGTGGAGGCCGTGAAGCTCTTCCCCGCCTGGAGTTTACACTGAGACCTTGCCCTCCAGGAAGAGTACCTGCGCTAACACCACACACTAAACCCCCATCTGTAGTGAATGTACGACGGCTGATGTGTGGATTCTGTGATGCTTGTGTTTGAGCAGCTGTTCGTAAAACAATGCTGTTGCTTTCGCAGTACTATTCAAGTGCATTAAACACATTGCAAAAGAAGGTATGATCATACTTACTCCTCATCTTTCAACACTGCATGAGCTTTGTATATCAATTGGATTACCCAAATTTATAATCTCTGACATTTTTATGACACGCTTTCCTCACTCGTCAGTAACTCTGAATGCATGAGATGCTCATCAAATTCTCTGTAAATAGTATGTTTTACAATAGACAAATGAGATTGTCAACCAAAAGTACATCATTATTTGACAAAGACTGGCTTTTCATTTTCATTGCACTGCAAACACACGTCCAGCTCTAGTTTTGACCACCTTCAACTTTACCCAATGATGAGATTACATCTTTTGTACAAGATCATTTCGGGATATGATTGCTGACCACATTTCTATCTCTAAGGTTAAATAATTTAACGGCCCAAATCATTTATTTTTTGAGGGGTAAAGGATTTCCAATGATAAGCAACGGCCCCAATCTGATGCCTTTTGCCAACAATTTTTGTTATGTTTTTGAAATTTAAAAAAAAATCTTAGAACATCTTATGTGGGTTTGCCTCAAACCTCATAGACCACATACATAATAATGGGCTATTTTCCTTATTGAAGAGGGGTTAATGGAATCATAAAATGTTGCTTTGGGTATTAATTGTTTTATGTGGGTACAAGGTACTTAAATAATTGTGGTGGTCAGCAATCAAGGGCTTAAAATAAATGTCATTGCTAAAGTGACGGACAAGGCGAAAACACATTGTTCATTATTTGAAGTAACCAAAACAACAAACTCCAGCTGTTTGAGACCTGGAGGAACAATGTTACGAACTAAAGGAGGGTGGTTTTTTGTTACGGTTGTGGAGATGTTACCAAACAAAGAGCGATGGGGGGGGAGGACGAATCCCCTTACCGCTGGTCCCGGCCAGCAGAGTGCCTTTCACCTGCTGGTCCGTCCAGCTCAGAGCCTTCACCGCCTGGGTCCGTCCAGCACGAGCTTCACCGCTGGTCCGTCCAGCCCTCAGGAGCCTGCACGCTGGTCCCGTCCAGCACAGGAGACTTCATCCGCAGGTCCCGCCAAGCTCAGAGCCTTCTTCGCCGTGGTTCCACCCAGCTCAATGCCCTCTCGCAGCTGGTCCCGCCCACGTCGAGGCCTTACGTCTTTAGTGGGTTGATGCTGTGCATAACGTTTCTCCGTATACCATTGGGCGCAGCGCCAGTCGAGGCCCTCCTCACCGCTGGTTCCCCCCAGGGGTTTCCAGCCCAGCGATCTTTCCGCTGGGTGTTCGACAGGCACGTTAGAGGACCGTCCAGCCTGAGTCAGTCCAGCCAGAGACCTGATAGACCAGTCATTATCTCAGTCCAAGTGTTATCTCAACTGGTTTCATACACTACCCATTTTTCTTTGGAAGTATTTTTAGTTTCCATTTTGGTCTTCAGATTTGGAATGGGTTTTCAATTTTTCAATTAGATTTCAGTTATCCCAAATTCTGTTGGGGGTCCACTTGAAAGTTAAAGCAGAAAGAATGTATGCTTTGCTTGTGTGTGAAGTGTATCTGTTAGTTCCTCTAAATCTTCTACAATTGAGGTCTCTAATCTGTTGAATTACCACTCCTTGTAATTTTGCCCCAATGGATTCACACAATTCTTTAGTTGAATATTTAGTAAGATCTGTATCATTGTTCTCCAGAAATAAAAATAACACTGGAATCTGGGGTTTCATGCTGGGGATTTCATTGGTTTTTGTCTTAATCGTTTGTACTCGGAGATGTATTGCAAGTGGCTCAATCGAGGAATTCCTACAGTTGAAGTTAGAGCAATTTTTCGGAAAATTATTAAGGTGCTTACGAAAACCTGCATACGTTTGAAACTGATGCCTACTTCCTTGCGTGCGAACAATTTCATTTGAAACTTAGATTGGGCTGTTCCTGGGGTTTGAACTGTAGTTTGTTGGCATATTTCAATAAAAATGTAATCACAATAATCAAGTAACAATAAAAAATAAAAATAAAAAAAAAATATACAATCAAAAAAACAATGTTTTGTAAGTTATCAATAATAATAGAAATAGTAACTTGTTCACCTCTTAATGTGAAATCAACTGTTGGACTGCTGTAGTTGCTGTGTCTGAACAGGTAAAACAGATCAGCAATTCTCTCAACAATGCTCAGACTTTAAGACAAGGTCACTGTATGGTTAAGCAGTTCTGGCTCTCAAGTCTTTGAATCTGGGTGACTCCTTCATTTTCCTATATCAATGTTATCCAAAGTTGTCTCCAGGAATGTGTTAAAGCTCACAAGTGCTCGATCATAGGACAAATTGAACACAAAAGGTACTTGAAAAGTTCACAAATGCCCCCCATGGGAGTGGGTTTGCTGGCATGGGTGAGATGCTTATCAAGATGATGTGAATCTGTCAGTCTTGCTTTTCTGACATCCAACTGCAAGAGGAAACGGAGTGCTGAGGCTGGTTGTTTCGGAGGTGCTCCTCCAAATGCAGCATGACTAGGGTTAGGATGAACAAACTGGAACACTAGACACAAACATAATGGCAGTCACAGAGAAAACAACATTATAAAAGTGATTGTTCAACATTGATCAATGACTAGTGAAATATGGGAATGCCAAATGAAGACTGATTTCACATCTTGAAGGACAGCACATGCACTGACTTTTGGAGACTTCGGTCCTCTGGTGGTGGTGGAAAGATGATGTGTCATTAACAGAAAGGGATGCCATTTCCTTGTCGTAGACTGAAGACATAGATTCCATTAATTAATTAACTGAAACATTAAATGTAATACTTTTTAAGTTTGATAAAGAACAGAGCGCATTTTAAACATTATTTTGTTTTGTCATGTTTAGCCTAAAATTTGTTTTCCAGATTAAACCGGATTAATCCGGGGAAAACCATACATTTTAATATTTTTCTCAAAACAATAAGTAAACTATAACTGCAAATTTAGCAATCATCCAAAACAATTAAATCAAATACAACTGACTTCTTGCCTCCGGTCAAGATCACCTTTTGCTGACAGCGCTCAACTGACTCAACTCTGCTGTTGATGATAGCCGCTTGGCTTCTTTTATGACATTTGGCCTGAAGAACGTTGTCCCACCTTTTGGAAGCAGGGCACGGAGGATATCTAAGCATCAATATAGGAAAGTGAGTCTTGATTCACATCCCACGGGTCTTCAAATAGTGACCGTACAATAATATATTTCATTTCTAAGGCTATAAAAATGTTATGAAGGTTCTATCAATGCATTTCGCAGATATTGAAATCATAAGGGTCTCAATGAAAATATGTGCAGTGTCGCATGTTTACTGTAAATTGTCGCATGCACCTGAGCAGTTTACTTCCTCTTTGCTCCCAAGAGAAGTGGATGGCAGCAAGAAAAGCTCCAAGAAATGGTTTATTATAGTATGTTACATAAAGATGGACATAGATTTTTGGTTCACATCATGTTTAAGGTGTCTAGTTCTAGTATTTGATGTTATGCATTTGCAATTACTCACTTTGTTTAATGTGGTCATAGAACTCATAACATGTCACCGGCAACAATAGTGACCGGTGGGGATAACCCTATTATATCTACATGCTTAATACACTAGGCTAACTGTTCTACCTTACTTTTTGCTGCTACCTAACTTTCTACCTAATTTTACACACATGACACACAGAAAAACACACACCACACACACACACGCACACACTCGGGAACCCAAGGAAAGACTAGCTAGCTAGCTAATTCTGCTAGCCTAATTCTGCTTGTACCTAACTTCCTACCTACTGCAACTTTTCCACACACACACACACAAGATACTATCCCGTGGCCTCTCAAGTTACTATTCCTGTGGCCTCAAGATTTCTATCCCGAGGCCACGGGATGCATCCGAATCCGGTTGCGTCAAGTTTCGTAGGGACTAGTGGACGCGGCTCAGTTAGAGGAGGTGGTCGAAGAGGTGCCACGCACCACTCTCCACGCTGGCCCATTCTTCGGACCCTGGGTTGGTGATGTCCAGCCCAGGGCCCCATTCGCCGCTGGTCCCGTCCTAGCAGAGCTTCACGTCACGCCACGTCCAGCCAGAAGATTCACGTTTTCAGCACGCTCCCACAGAGGCTTTCACGTCAGCCACGTCCGCCAGCAGAGCTTCAAGTCACGCCACGTCCAGGCCTGAGTTTCCTTCGCTGCTGGGCCCGTCCAGGCCCAAAGTTTCCTTCGCCGCTGGTCCCGTCCAGCCCAGGAGTTTCCTTCGCCGATTGTCCCGTCCAGCCCAGAGTTAACCTTCGCCGCTGGTCACGTCCAGCACAGTGCCTGCCACCGCTGGTCCCGTTCCAGCACGAGCCTTCACCGCAGGTCCCGCCCAGCTCAGTGCCCTCTTGCCGCTGGTTTACCCAGTCAATGCCCTCTGCGCAAGCTGGTCCCGCCCACGTCGAGGCTTAGTCTAGTGGGTGCCTGTGGCTTATACGATTCTCCGTATAACCATTGGGCGCGCGCAGGTCCGAGCCCTCCTCACCCGCTGGTTTCCGCCAGCCCAGCGAGCCTTTCCGTCTGGTGTCGACAGGCACGTAGAGACGTTCCAGCCAGAGACGTCCAGCCAGAGAGCCAGTAGGACCAGTCTATCTCAGTCAAGTGTTATCTCTATCTGGTTCAACACTACCTTTTTCTTTAAAGTATTTTAGTTTCCATTTGGTCTTCAGATTTGTGAATGGGTTTTTCTTATTTTTCAAAAGATTCCATTTATCACTAATTTGTAGGGGGTCACTTGTGTTAAAGCAGAAAGCATGTTAATGCTTTGTTGTGAGTGAAGTGTATCTGTTAGTTCCTCTAAATCTCCGACAACTGAGGTCACTAATCTGTTTGAAATCCACTTCCTTGTAATTTTGCCACAATGGATTCACACAATTCTTTTGTTGAATATTTAGTAAGCTCAGAATCTTTGTTCTCAGAAAAAAACACTGGAATCTGGGGATTCATCTGTGGGGATTATTGGTTGTCTAAAGTAATCTAACTCGAGATGAACTTGCAAGTGGCTCACTCGAGGAACATCCAAAGTTGAAGTTTAGAGCAATTTTTGAACATTATTAAGGTGCTTACGAAAAACCTGCCATTCGTTTGAAACTAATTGCCTACAACCTTGCTGCGAACAAATCATTTGAACTTTATAGATCCAGGATAGTACAACTATGTTCACCTCTTAAAGTGAAATCAACTTTGACTGCTGTGGTGCTGTGTTATGACAAATTAAAAACAGATCTGCATTCTCTCAACAATGCTCAGACTTTTAGACAAGTCACTGTCTGGTTAAGCAGTCTGGCTCTCAAGTCTTTGACTCTGGGGGTGAAATCCTTTTCATTTCACTATCTCAATGTTATACACTGTTGTCTCCAAGGAATGTGTAAAAGCTCACAAGTGCACGATCATAGGTACAATTGAAACACAAAATGTACCTTGAAAAGTTCATCAAAAGCCCCAAGGGAGCGGTTTGACTGGCATGGGATGAGAGCTTAATCCCAAGGTGATGTAGAATCTGTCAATCTGCCTTTTCTGACATCCAACTGCCCCCAAAAGGGAGGGAAACGGGTGATGATGCTGTTGTTTCGGGAGGTGCTCCTCAAACTGCAGCATGTCTAGGGTGAGGATGAACACTGAAACATTAGACACCAAACATAATGTGCAGTCACAGAGATAAAAACAACATTATAAAAGTGTTTTGTGTCAAACTTTGACTCATGTCTAGTGAAATAGGGAATGCCAGAAGACTTGAATTTCACATCTTGAAGACATCACATGCACTGACTTTTGGAGACCTTCGGTTTCCTCCTGGTGGGTGGTGAAAGAAGATCTGTGTCAGTAAACAGAAGGGGATCTTTTCTTATTTTTTTTTATTTTTTTCTTTTTTGGATTTGTTTTTGGCCATTTCTGGTCGTAGGACTGAGGACAAGATTCACATTAATTAATTAACGAAAAACATTAATTGTAATACTTTTTAAGTTTGTTAAGGAACAGAGAGCATTTTATTTTAAACATTATATTGTTTTGTTCAGGTTTAGCCTAAAATTTGTTTTCAGATTAAACAAATTAATCCGGAAAAACCCATCATTTTACTATTTTTCTCAAACCAAACAAGTAAAACTATAACTGCAAATTTAGCAAATCTCCAAAACAATTAATTCAAATACACACTTACTTCTTGCCTCGTCAAGAGCACCTTTTGCTGACAGCAACAAACTGACTCAACTCTGCTGTTGATGATGCCGCTTGGTTCTTTATGACATTGGCATGAAAGAAACGTGTCCCACTTTTGAAAGCAGTCAGGTGGAGATCTCAGCATCAAATAGGGAAAGTGAAGTCTTGATACACCCTCCCAACGGTCAATATAGTGGACCGTTAAAAAAATATTTTCATTTCTAAGGCTATAAAATTGTTACTGAATGTTCTATAATGCATTTCAGCTGATATTGAATAGTAAAGGGTTCAATGAAATATGTTGCAGTGTCGGCCCATGTTTACTGTAATTTGTCACACGGGACCAGAGCAGTTACTTCCTCTTTGCGCCAAGAGAAGAGGATGGGCAGCAGAAATGCTCCCAAGAAAAGGTTATTAAAGTATTTAACATAAAGATGGACATAGATTTTTGGTACACATCATGTTTAAGGTGTCTTAGTATTGATATATGCATTTGCAATACTCAACTTTGTTTAATCGGGTCATAGATAAACTCTCTAAATTTCACCGGCAAACTATAGTGGACGTTGGGATAACCCATTGTATCTACATGCTAATACAACATGGGCTAAACTGTTTACCTTACTTTTTGCTGCTACCTAACTTTCTACCTAATTTTACACACAGACACACACAGAAAAACACACACACACAAGCCACACACGGAACCAAGGAAAAGACTAGCTAGCTAGCTAATTCTGCTAGCTAATTGCTGACTGCTACCTAACTTCCTAACACTGCAACTTTCCACACTCACACACACAAGATACTATCCAGTGCCTCAAGATACTATCCCATGGCCTCAAGATACTATTCACGTAGGCCACGGGATGACTATTCGAATCCGGTTGGTCAAGGTTTCGTGGTGCACGTGGAGTGGAGCCTCAGTTGAGGGAGGTGGTCGAGAGGAGGGCCCCGACACCTCTCTCCACGCTGGCCATTCTTCGACCCTGGGTTGGTTGATGTCCAGCCCAGGGCCCCCATGCAAGTCTGCGTCCCGTCCAGCCAGAGCTTCACGTCAGCCACGTCCAGCCAGACTTCACGTCAGCCACGTCAGCCAGAGATTCACGTCTGCCACGTCACCCCCCCAGTGCTTCACGTTCAGCCAGTCAGCAGAGCTTCACGTCAGCCACGTCCAGCCAGAGTTTCCTTCGCCGCTGTTCCCGTCCAGCCCAGAGTTTCCTTCGCCGATGGTCCCGTCCTGCCAGAGTTTCCTCGCCAGTGTCCCGTCCAGCCCAGAGTTTCCTTCGCCGCTTGTCCGTCACCCCAGAGTTCTTCGCCGCTGGTCCGTCCAGCCCAGAGTTTACTTTCGCCGCTGCGTCCCGTCCAGACTAGTGTTTCTTCGCGCTGTCACGTCCAGCCAGAGCTTCACTCAGCACGTCCAGCCAGAGCCTTACGTCAGCCACGGTCCAGCCAGAGCTTCAGGTTCAAGGCCACGTCCAGGCCAGATGCTTCCACGTTCTGCTCGTCCAGCCCAGAGCTTCCTTCGCCGCTGGGCCCGTCCAGCCCAGAGTTTCCTTCGCCGCTTGGTCCCGTCCTGCCCAGGATTCCTTCGCCGTGGGTCCCGTCCAGCCCAGAGTTTCTCTTCGCCACTGTTCCGTCCAGTCCAGAGCCCTCACCCTCTGGCGCCGTCCAGCCCAGAGCCCTCACCGCTGCAGCCTGTCCAGCCAGCACCTCTCGGTAGAGGAGGAGGAGGAAGGAGGGCTTCCTGCATCCTGCAAGGACTGGAGGCCCTTCCTGAGCCTCCCGGTCAATCCAGTGACTGTTCACGTCACTTTCCGCCGAATCCAGGAGACTGTCCACGTCACTTCTGCCCAGTCAGAAAACTGTTCACTCACTTTCGGTCAAATCGAAGACGGTTCAGTCACTTCTCGAGCCAGTGCCTGCGTTGTTCCTGAGCCGGAGCCACATCTATTCCTGTGTTTATGTCTGTCCTTGTGGCCGTTACTGTTGTGTTGTTGTTCCCGGAGCAAGTGAGTGTGTGTTTTTTTTCCTAGTTCCCGAGCCAGTGCCCCAAGTGTCTGTTCCGAGCGGCAGACAACGTTCTGTTCCTATGTTTATGTCTGTCCTTGTGGCGTTATGTTGTGTTGTCTGTTCCCGAGCAAGTGGGTGTTGTTGTCTGTTCCCGAGCCAGTGCCAGTGTCTGGTCCTGAGGCCGGAGCCAACGTCTGTTCCTGTGTTTATGTCTGTCCTGGGCCGTATTACTGGTTGTGTTGTCTGTGCCCGAGCCAGCGTGTATGTTGGTCTGCTCCCGAGCAGCGTGTCGTGTTTGTTGTCTGCTCCGAGCCAGCGTGTGTGTTGTCTGCTCCCTGAGCAGCGTCTGTGTGTTGTCTGCTCCGAGCCAGCGTGTGTGTTGTCGGTCCCCGAGCCAGCGTGTGTGTTGTCGGTTCCGAACAAGCGTTGTGTTGTTGTCGGTTCACGAGCAAGCGCTGGGTGTTGTCGGTTCCGAGCCAGCGTGTGTGTTGTCTGCTCCCGAGCACAGGTGTGTGTTGTCTGCTCCTGAGCCAGGGTGTGTGTTGTCTCGCTCCCGAGCCAGGGTGTGTGTTGTCTGCTACCGAGCCAGCGTGTGTGTTGTCTGATACCCGAGACAGCGGGTGTGTTGTCGGTTCCCGGGAGCCAGCGTGTGTGTTGTCGGTTTCCCGAGGCCTAGCGTGTGTGTTGTCGGTTCCAGAGCCAGCGTGTGTGTTGTCGGTTTCCGAGCAGGGATGTGTGTTGTCTGCTCCGGAGCAGCGTTTGTGTTGTCGGCTCCCCGAGCCAGGGTGTGTGTTGTCTGACTCACGAGCCAGCTTGTGTGTTGTCTGTTCCCGAGCAGCGTGTGTGTGGGTCTGCTCCCGAGCCAGGTGTTTGTTGTCTGCCTCCCGAGGCAGGGTGTGTGTTGTTGCCTCCCGAAGCCTGCGTGTGTGTTGTCTGCTCCCGAGCCAGGGAGGGTGTTGATTGTCGGTTCCGATGCCAGTGTCTTCGGACAAGATGCGCCGTCTCCGAAGCCGGTGTCTGCTGTTCTGAGCCGGTGTTGCTGTTCTGAGCCGGTGGGGTTGTCTGCTGTCTGAGCCCGGTGTCTCGCTGTTCCTGAGCCGGTTTGTCTGCCCGCCTGGCGCCCTGCGATCTGCTCGCCCTGGCCGCCTGCGCTCCAGCTCCGCCCTGGCCGCCTTCGCATCCTGCTCCGCCCTGGCCGCCTGCGCATCCTGCTACGCCCTGGCCGCATGCGCAGCCTTTGCCCCGCCCTGGTCGCTGCGTTAGCCTGGTCCCGCCACGTTCCATGGCCAGGCCACGTGTTTTCCGTGGGGCCTGGCCCTTCATCCCTCCCCCAATTCTGCTCCGCTTCTCCGCCCGACTGAACTTTTTGGCGTTTGTGGGCGTCAGGAGCCGCCCATAGGGAGGGGGCGGCTATGTCACGGTGTGGGTTTGTCTTGTCTGTTTAGTGGTCCTGTCTGTCCGATTAGTCTCCCAGGTGTTTCCGTTAACCACGCCCCCCTTGTTATCCTGTTTAGATCGTTTTGCCTCGGTTATTTAAGCCTGTGTTTCGCTCCAGTCTTTGTGAGTTTTTGTATTGTTGTAATTGCTGTTTATGCACGCTGGTCACTGTTCCTGAAGTGAGTCTGGTTTACCTTGTCTTTATTAAAAATGCTGAACCGTGGATCCTGCTTTTGTCTCTGCTTCAGCTGTCTACATAACAGGTAAGGTTGAGAAAGAGAGTTTGTGCCTATTGACATGGCACCACAAGATGACGTTTGCTTGCAGAGCGCATGTTTCTGGATGGCACTTAAGTCGAAGTAATGTGTTTAGGTAAAGGGAGCAGAGCCAGTGGTTGTTCTGTAGGCAAGCGTCGTGACTTAATTTAATGAGAGCTGCAACTGCAACCAGTGCATTTTGTAAGGAGGGTAGGAGAGACGTGTGCTCTCTTCGGCTCATTAAAGACCACTCTAGCTGCTGCATTTTGGATTAGCTGCAAGGAGGTTTGATCATCGTGCAAGCTGGTAGACCAGCCAGAAGGACCATTTACTTAGTCTTGTTGCATAGAACAAGGTGCTTAAAAAACGGAGCTTTTGTTGCTCTGATTAGGAATGCGGACTACTGAGAGTAAGACCTATTGATGTACAAGGCAAATCTGCAGGATCGGGCAGTTCTGTAATGTGGTTCTGTGAAAGTTCAGTTGATCTCATAACATACTCCAGTGTGTGTATATCCATAGGTCAGCGAGGGAGCCTTATAAGACCACGACGGGACAACAGCCTGCAGTTCTTTGGTGACCCTGGGCTACACCATCAAGCGCATGGCACCAAATTTGGATGTTCGGCATCATTTTTTATACAAGAGGGACTATAAGGAAGCTATAGGGATGCCACTAGGGATTCAATGTCAAGATCGGTGACTGTTGAGGAGTTGGAACAGCACATTAGACGGACTTATGGGTTATTATCCAGATTCTGGCAATGAACGGTAGTACCGAACTTTTTTATCTCTATATTGTTGTATATTATTATTGTAATTTACATTTTGTTGACTTTATATTGTGAAACTTTTTAGTGTGAAGTTTTTTAAATTGTAGGCTGATCCAGAGTAACGAGTAGTGTTCTAAGTATGCAATTCTATCAGAGGAAGTTTTTTTTAGCCAGATCACTGACACGTCACCACGCAGGTGTTGCTAATAATTTGAAAAAAAAAAAGTGACTTGTAATCTGTACATTGCAAATATGAACATGCAAATGCGTGTAGTAAATACAGGTATGCCAACATGTGTTAGTTATTACTCCTGTATTGGGTGAAAACTATTCAAGTTTTTCAAGTATAAACACCTGGTTTCACAGATAGGATTAGATAAAGCCAGAATTTGGCCTTGTTCAATTAGGACTCTTTTAAGTTGCTTTCATAAAAATGTGCCTTATAAAACAGAAATATTACTGTGTAATCGTGAGATAAGTTGCTTTCAGTATTAAATTCAAACATGCATTATAGGTTGGGACTAGGTTGTTCACCCAAAAATGAAAATTAGCCATGATTTACTCACCCTCCAAACCAGTCTAGGTTCATGTGTCATTCTTATTTCTGACGAATACAATTGGAGTTATTATTAAAAAGGTCCTGGCTCTTCCAAGCTTTATAATGGCAAATGAATTGGCTGTTTCTATCCATCAGTAAATGTGGAAACCCATCATCATTTAAAGTGCTACACACAGCTCTGGGTGCGGCCTTCTGAAGCGTAGCCATGCATTTGTGTACGAAAAATATTCCATATTTAAAATAAGTTGCGTTTTGGAGCAAGTAGGACTATGTATGTGGTTTGGCGGAAGCTAGAATTGTACTTTGTAATGTGTTAAGGGTATAATGTAGAGCGATGCGGATTGTTATAGCGGAATTACAACCCCGTCTGGCTGATTCGTGTCGGAGTCTTGAATCAGCCTGAAGGGGTTGTATTCGCTATACAACGACATCGCTCTACACTTATCCCGCTTCTTACATGGCTACCTACCAAATAAAATAAATAATTTGACAAAATATTGATTTAATAAGGAGTTTATTAATTTAAAAAACCTATTGTATGCTTTCGGATTGATAGCTGTCTCAGAGTGAAACAGAAACTGTGTCCATGGCAACGCTCTGTTTTTCATGTGGCAACGGTCGTTATCAAGAAATAACCACCACCACATTCTACATTACAAATTCAACCAAGCCATGTAATAAAATTGGGTATTTTTCTTACCGTACGCATCGCTTCAGAAGGCTTTTATTAACCCCTCAGAGCCATGTGGAACCCACTTTATGAGGAATAAATCATGGGCTAATTTTTGCCATTTTTCGGACTGAACTAATCCTTTAAGCATTGTCTGTGACAATTGGGTGTAAAATCAAACTCCTGTTTAATTATTTGCATCCAAAAACATCACAGATGATGAGAGCATTGCTTGCGAGCAGAGGGATATTGCTGGTATCAGACAGGAGAGTGAGAGTAATGTTGACGTACACATTGACCCAGAGCAGATTGCCGTAAGATTGGAGTTGCTGCGTGGCCAGAAGAACATATTATGTGCCATATCCAGTCTGTGGAACTTGGATGGAAATATGCGTTCATCAGGTATTTAGGATTTGCTTAAAAAAAAAAAATATATTTATATATAATACAATTATTTAAACATTTTTAACATTTATTACAGATTATCTTGTGTGATGTGTACTCTTGCTTTTTGGTGTGTGTTATCTGGTTATCTGTTTTTGTGTTACCTGTTGTGTTGTCTGGGGTCAGATGTGACTGACCTTGAGTGAAATTTAAAAAAAAATCCTTCAAATATTTTTTTCTTCATTAAGCAATCTGTTTAGCTGAAACCTCCACGTCCAAAAACGTGTGAAAACAGAAAAACAAATCCAAATTGACATTAAAATACAACCATACTATTGTCTGTGTTTTGGCCTGATTCAGATAGTTTTTGTTGAATTTACTATTATTAAGACTATACAACTAATCACAAATCATTTTAATTTTTGCTTGTATTAGTTTTTTAGTGAGTTGTTAGCAGTATGCTGAGTGTTAAATTTATCTATTGTTTTTTTTTCAGATGGGGCATAGTCATTCATGGAGCTATAGATGGATACTCGCCTGATAACATACTTGAACTGCTAATGAGTCATACAGAGCTGCCACATGTCTACATCAGTTCTTTAAACAGCCACATGTGTTTATGGACTTCCATCTAGGTGCGGTCTGATCTTGGGGTGGAGAACACACAAGTGTCATGTTCATGAATGTTGTTCATGGTGTGGGCACAGAAGCCAATCACAGGGGAATCTGTACACAATCAGAGAATTGAGCGTCTTTTGGAGGGATGTTTTCTGCATGTTTTGCACAGTTTCTACAATGAATTCACAGCTTTGAGGAAATGGAACCTAGGATCCTGCAAAACGACGTCCCACAAACTTTCTTTCATCTTGTGTATTACCTGAAATTCAAAGTAGATTGAGCAGGTTTGTGAAGCCTGGAATCATCTCGTTGAGAACAGAACACAACCGAACACCCTTCAGATATGGTCTGGAAGGCATGCTGGTCCAACTGGGGGTAAATTGCACGTCTTTAACTATGTGTTTGGTTGATGATCCATTCACTGAGCACAAATTTGAGGGTCTCTGGCACAAACCATGGCATTAACAACTTCCAGCTGAATATGGTCGACCAGTTCCCTGCCGTTAATGTCAATCCACCAGTGTTGACCTCAGCAGGAACTACAGGAATAGGTTATGATTGCATTTTGAAGGCATTGCAGACTTTAAATTAAAATATCAAATGTGCTAGCAAGAAAATTTCCCATCAACTATCATTGAAACTATGTGAAAATAATCTGAAACCTGGTTGCTGATGTTTTTTACTATAAGGTTTTAAAACCTAGTAGTTTGGTCATTGTGGAATAGACCAATTTCTCAACTTCCATGATGCCAAACAAATATTCTTTGGAAGTGTTTTTTTGAAATAAAAAACCAATAACAAGTTTTTTTTTCACAATATTTGTACACTGGGGCCTCCTTGTATAATCATACATTTAAAAAAATAAAATAAACACCTTTAATTTTTTTTAATCCTTTTATTTTAATTGTTTACATTTAACAGTTGTATACATTGAAAGAAAAGGGTTTCAAAAAGGAGTTACTGCGTACTTATGGATAGGAAATTATCCAATTTGTTGGGGAATTTTATAAGGTTGATATCTAACGAGTCAATTTGTCACCCAAAATAAACCCAGTTTTTTGCTAAATTTTCTACTTAACAAAAAAGGGATAATTCACCCAAAAATGAAAAATTCTATCATGTACTCCCTCAGGTTGTTCCAAAACTGTATGAGAGTTTCTTTCCTGCTCGAAAACAAAGGAAGGATGTTTCAGAACGTCAAATTCAGTTTTCTAACATTCAATTAGGGAAAACTCAGAACGTACAGAAAGTAGCCGGAGGTCGGTCTTCCGTGTACTTTTGCGTCCAGTTTTATCTTTTAACCGTAATTGCAAACTGAAAAATTAACGGTTGTTGTATTTATTTAAAACACAAAGTTGAAAACAGGAAAAGTGAATTTGACCTGTTACACACCAAAATGCTGCGAACAAAAAAATACTTATTGGACATTTTCAGATTTTTGTTTAGGAATTATGCCCCTTTATTAAACAATTTGATAATTTCACAAATTAATCTGGAAAAAATGTAGATCTGACTGGTTTTAAGGCCAAATTAGAGATGAGCCGTTGGTTGTCTCTGGAACATACAGAGAGGGGATTTATGGTGATTATAGGCTATATGATAAATGAATGTGTCTGAAAAAATATAACGAGGATTTTTAATTGGATTATTAATAATAACTAGTTCGTTTTCTATAATCAGTGCGGCTGCAAGCCAATCTCCATACATCTCTTTAGATGCGCCTTTAGAGAGAATGCCCTTTCATATGGATTACATAATCTGAACGTATTTGCTTTCGATTCAAATGTGTTCGTTTAAAAGGTGGACATTTCAGCTTTATATAGGTAGGCTTAGGCTATATATAATATATAATATACTTGGATTACTCTTGTTCAATAATTCAAATTTTACACAAATTTCAAATTTCAAATCATTTTCATAAGCTCCATTGTCATACTAGTTCAAATTCAAATTCTTTATGATCTAGCCCTGTATTTTTATTGTCTAACCCTGTATTTATGACTGCATTTGACGAATTTGCTTCGTTCCTCTTTTGGATCAAAAAGCGTTTCTAATATGTAAGCATTAAATGTAATAATAATAAATGATTAATTATTATTTGTGTTTATAATACTATAATGAGTTCACTTCGGACAGTAGATGTTTATCATAAAATAATTTATGATCGTTTTATGACTTTTCTGAGATCCTCTACTTTCCCTGGAGGACGACCTCTGACATACTTTCTGTACATCTTGAATTTCACACGGTTTGTATTTTAGAAAAACTGAGAATTTTGAAAGTTCATCTTGGAAAAGTTGAATCTGTATATTTTTTAAACGGGAATATTTGCAGTTTAATTATTCAGAACAAAAAATAAACATCTGTTTGGATTACATGTCTATAAAATCTCAGCCATAAAGACATTTCAATTGTTAAATTTCAAATGTTCAAGATTTTATTATAGAAAATCTGATTTCAGACAATTAAAAAATCCACATAATATTAATTTTGATAGATTACTCTAGTCACCTGTTAAATTTAAATAATTGTATTAATCTCGATAGTTCACACTAGTTCTGTGGGCTGGGAAAGACACTGTTCTTCTCTTTCATTTTAAACTATTTATTTGAAGTTCTCTCTTTATTCTCTGTTGAAAGGCAGATTTCTGCATGTATACAATCAGTACTTTATATCAAATGCTGGATATTAAACAATTACTAACTAGATAAAAACAACATTACTCATGTGACCAATAGGGAAACCCAAGAAAGAGCTGAGCTTGAATCTAATGAAAATAAGCCTGCTCTGTCTTCAAAATAATCAACTACAGTCACATGTAATTGCTGTTCAGATATTGATATAAACTGTAGTTTTCCAGCTTGGATTGTGGGTTCATCAGTAGATCCTCGGAGGTGTTTCATCCTGAGTTCTCTTGTGGTATTCCAGCTCAGGTCCAGATCTCTCAGGTGTTGTGAGGGTTTGATTTCAGAGCTGAAGTCAGGTTGAGACTCTTGTTCTCTGTAATTCTGCATAAACTCAGACTGAGACAGAGGAAATATCTATAGTTCACATCTATGTGACATCTTATTGAAGAGCTGCAGGCAGCATTTAGTTTCCTGGAGTCAGGCAGTTTTCTGCTTGTAGCACATCAGTAACATTGTATAAAATGCTTGTTATTAAAGACAGTTGTGACAGATTAGCCTGAAGGACAGAAAGAGAAAATGACTCAGATCTATGATGATCACTAAGTGGTCATCTTCATGGCAGATGAATACTGTTTTGTTAACATAAAGAAGGCGATCTGATATGTGTTCTTTTTTAAATCAAGTGCCCAAAGTGCTCGGTATGCCGTGGGGAAACAGTGTTCTGTTGTGACTGCGATGTCTTCACTCGGACGCGCGCTCAATCCGTTGGAGAGACTCTCTATCCCGTTACAGTGAAATCAAAAACATATGCACAAAAAGTTGTCCTGCTTGATTATAAAAACACTAATAAAACAATCGGTTTTGATGAGGGGGGGGGGCAGGGGGGGACTATATACTTAGTGCGGGATTAGAACAGTACCTCTGACACGCTTGGCAAAAAGTTCTGCCACTGAACCATTAAAGTACTTTGGGTTAGTAGTCGGATCTATGTATTTATTCAAAGTAAAAAATTCTCGACACTAAACAACATATTAGGTTCTCATTAAAGGACTGTTCTGTCTAATGATGGTGCTAATAGCGGTTTACCACTATACCGGGGTATTTCTTGCTTTCAACAGACGGTAAGAAAAAATCTATTCCGCCTTCGTCTACATGTATCTGTGTAAAATGAATGTATTGTAAGAATGTAATTCCCCCAGAGCGGCACAGTGTGCACACCTGCTCTTCCTCTTCATCTCATCACACTCTCTCTTCATCTCCTGTATTCCTTTCTCTCCTGTTGTTTGCTTTAGCTACTTCCATCTTGAGGCCGGACTAGCTCTGTATGAGCGTTAACTGAAGCGTGTGGTGAAGCGTCGCGTGGAACTGGCGCTCGGCTCGCTGCTCTGTGAACATTAAAGCTATCGAGGGAAGATAGGACTACTGTCGGGTCGTGAGGGCCTCTGTCCTGCAGAGTTTAGCTTCCAGCTGATCCCGATCAAAAATAAAAAAAAACTTAAAAATTAGTCATCCTGAAGATCGCTCTCTAGTTGAGAGGGGGCGGATAGTCGGTGCGGACAAATAAAGTATATATATTTTCAGTTTTATTTAACTTAAATAATGTGTAATTTGTTTATAAAACATTGTGTGTAAAAATATTTTTAGAAATATTGTATTGTTTCGTTTTTTTGAAATTCAATTAAAAAAAATCACGAATAAAATAAAAATTTCTGCCACTATCTGAGGCTAGTGAACAAGTGTGTTTGGGTGTGGTGTTCTCTAGCCTGGGCTGTTTCTTTCTTTCTTTATTTTTAAATGATTGTGATTCACACTCAGTACCATTTAGCATTGCAGTTATATTTATGTGTCGTCTATTATTGTGTAAAAATATGTACAGTATGTGCAATAGGACTGTTATGTGTAGGCTAATATAAGCACGGGTAACAGAATTAAAGAAATTTCACTGTAAGAAATAGGCTAGTGAAAATTTGTTTTTTAATGTATTTTAATTAATAATGTTAATAATTATTTTTTAAATAACCTTGTTAATACATTTGCATTGTTTTATACGTTCCGTATAAAAAATTATAATTAAAAATTAATAAATATAACAATATAATGAAAAAAAATGTTTGGACATTGTGTATAATTTATTAAAACGTGTAGAATACTTTCCTAACCCGTTACATATAGTATAATTAAGGTTAATGTAGTATTATAATTTTCAGAGTTCATGATAAAAAAAGAAACATTAGATTAACTTTTTAAAAAGGAGTGAAACCACGGAGCCGTTTTTACCCGTGAGCGGGAAGGTAAATCCCGGAGTGGATTCGGAGCGGAGGTGAGTGGATACAGAAAACGCTAGAGTGCCAGAGAGGAACGGGCTTTCGCTCCACTCCAGGCTTTGATCACACCCCCCTCAGCAGGGGGAACACACCTCATCTGTTCCCTCATTTAAGCGACCTATTCATACTGACATTAAGACATTTATTATCTATTTATTAACACTGACTTGGCGTTTTCGTCCCTGCTGTGTGTGTGTGTTGGTGTGTTGGTGTGTGTGTTGTGTGTTGTGTGATGATGTGTTGTGTGTTGTGTGTGTTGTGTGAAGCTGCCAAATGGATACGACAGCGAAAGGGAAAGCGGAAAGCGGATAGGCGAGGTGGAGCGGAGAAAGGGCGAAGGGGCGAGGAGGGGCGGCGGCCGCTGATCGACGTCACGGCAGGTTGCGTCCGGCGCACGCACAACCGGAAGCTGACGAAACCATTGTCTAGTGCATGGTCTTCAACTATTTTTTAATGAGAGCACACTGATAAAAGAGACCAAAAAAGAGAGCCACTTTTACTGCAAAGTTTCAAAAGTTACTTTCCAGTCATCAAACACCACGCTTATCAATCTGTCATCCCTGCTTCATTCAATATGCAATGCAATAAATTACAAAAGTGGGGGGTATATTTTCTTTCTAAATTACCAGTCAAAACTTTGTAATGAGACAAGATGATTTCCTTATTGACAAAAAAGCAGGAACTCCAGAATATATTGATAATGACTAAGTTCTTCTTTTTTTTCTGCATCAGCCCATCATGTATCCTCAAGAGCACATCCTGGCTTTAAGAGCTGGAGGGAGAGCGCCAAAACTGGGCAACTCTTGCAGTTTGTCATGGCAGGGGCATACACAGCTTTAGTTTCATGTCGCGTTGATTTTCATTCAATGCTCCTCCACGGAGATTTTCTTTGTAACCTACACGGCAATAACGAAATTTTTCTTTGTTTCTCGAAACATATGTTATTCCACACCGGCGATGTCATGACTGCGGCGCCCAATCTTTACAGTCCAACCCAAGTCTTTTCTAGGCAGTTCATGCCACTCGGCCGCCATCTTGGCAACGCCTCCGGGCAGCTATTCGGACTAAACAAGACCCAGCTCCTATCTAAATAATGGGCAGAGAGTCTGAACTGCACTGTCACTGGTACCGCGGGACATTAAACTGCATGTATAGCACTTCCACATTAACATGCTGTAAAATATGATAAAAATCGTGGAAAAAGGTTGATGGACTTTGCCCCAAAAATAAGGTTTTTAATAACGCCTTTTTCACCACAGGTTATTACTTCATACGAATTGCGCAAGGGTTCTCTCCCTCTCTGACGCAGCGCGCCTGCGGGCACGGTTTTGGGAAAACACAGGTATGTGTGAGCTCTCGCTCGCTCGCTCTAGATTCTGGGAGGGAGATTTGAACTATTTGCGGGCAATCAGGGAGCCGCTATCAATATGCGGTTGACACCGGGGATGTATGATATTTACACAACAAAACACATACACTGCATATCAAAAATCTGCCGCCTTTACAAACAGTATCGTATTTTCCATGTCGCAAACTCGATGTGCGCATGCGTCAGCGGTACCAGACGATAGGCTTAAAGTTTCCGGACTCGACTGTAAAAGCAGACGATTGGCTTTCCAGGGGATGGGGCGGGGACATCGTGCACAACCGCCATTCTTGGCGTTTTTTACGGGTTTTCTCCTATATAGTAGGATTGAGAGGATTGAGTAAGTGATGTCTCTATATAAAATAGTCTCTGTTCCACGCATCATGTGGCTACGCCCTCGAATGTTTTGATGCTGATCGACGTCATCAGTATTGTGGACGGTTTGGAGATCAGCCCTGTTTAGTGTGTACGATCGAGTCATAAAATGTGAATTATCAGTGATTCCGGCCGCCGCCGATCGATCAGAGCATCCCTAATTTGACTTTTTAAAACAGTCATAAATCATTCTTTTTTATTATGCATATTTTGTCGGCCCATTCTATCATGGACTGTACAGAAAGTGGGCCACAGGTCGGACCCCCGTGTACTTTTGCGGTCCATTCGTTTTTCCTTTTTAACCATATTGAAAAAAGAAAAATTAACGTTTTTTGTATTTTTTAATAGTGAATTTGGCTAATTGATAATGAATGTGTCTGAAAAGATAACGTTCTGTTGGTCGTTTTAAAAGTGGACTTTCAAGCTTTTATAGGTAGGCTATATAATAAAGATATATAGGAAATAGATTCAGTACATTTAAAAAATCCACATAATATTCATTTTTGATAGTTTACTCTAGTCAACAGTTCAAATTTTAAATCATTGTATAATCTCGATAGTCACATTCGGCCGCTGCGTCGGTCGTCGCATATAGTATAATGCTCATGCTCTATATAGTCATCTCTTTCATATAACTATTATTTGACGTCTCTCTCTTCTTTAGTTCTCTGTTAAAAAGTGCAGATTTCTGATTGTTCACAATCAGTAACATTATAAATCAAATGCTGGAATTAAAACAATTACTAACTAGATAAAACACAAACTATGTGACCATAGGGAAACCCAGAAAGTTGCTGAGTATAAAACAATGGAAACATAAGCCTGCTGTCTTCAAAATAAAAAACTTCAGTCACACTGATAATTGCTGTACAGTATATGATATAACTGTAGTTTCTCAGACTTGGATTGTGGGTTCATCAGTAGAATCACTGGAGGTGTTTCCACTCCTGAGTCTCCTAGTGTATTCCAGCTCAGGTCCAGATCTCTCAGGTGTGACGGGTGTGATTCAGAGTGTGGAAGTCAGGATGAGACTCTGTTCCTTTGTAATTCTGCAATCCCACGACTGGAAGACAGAGAGGAAATATCAATAGTTCACTTCTATGATGATCATCTTTTTGAAGAGCTGCAGCAGATTTTAGTTCCAGTAGTCTGTTCTGAACCCAGTTCCACTTGTTTCTGTTCTGGAAAGACAACTGTTTCTTCTCTATCATTTTTAGGTGTGATTGGCTGAATGTGAGGTAGATAGGTGCTTTCGGAGCGTGTGGAATTGGCTGAATGTGAGGTGAAAGCGTGCTTTCGGAGCGTGTGATGGATGAAATGTGAGGTAGATGAAGCGTGCTTTTCGGAGCGTTTTGATTGGGCTGCATGTGACGGTAGAAGCTGTTGCCATTTCGGAGCGTGGTGATTGGCTGAATGTGAGTAAGAAGCGTGCTTCGGAGCGTCGTGATTGGCTTGTATGTGAGGTAGAAGCGTTGCTTTCAGAGCGTGTGATTGGCATGAATTGTGAGGTAGAAGGTGCTTTCGCCGAGCGTAGTTATTGGCTGAATGTGAGGTAAGAAGCGTGCTTTCGGAGAATCAGTTTTAATGCTCCAATGAATGATCCACTGCAAAATGGAAATGCAGAATGTTTTATGCTTATGCAAGTTGTGCAATCACTCACAATGTCTGGTTGAAATATAACACATTCAAGTTTCAAATTATATATTTATACAATGTTACTATTATGAGCGTGAACTGAAGGTGTGGTTTTTTGAAGCGTGCGCTGGAAACTGGCGCTCGTGCTCGCAGCTTCTGTGAACATAAAGCTAACAGCAGGGTAGGCAACTTTCGGTAGTGGAGGGCCACTGTCCTGCCGTGTTTAGTTCTAGCCTGATCAAAAATCTATCTAGTCATCCTGAAATCGCTTCTAGTTGAGAGGGCACGGCTCTTTTTTTTTAATTGAATTATTGGAGGAAAGGAATTTCACTGTAAGAAATAGGCTAGTGAAAATGATGTTTTTTATGCATTTTATTATTATGTTAATATTAAAAAATAAGTGACAAATGGAATGGGATCGAACCTGGCGAGCGGCGGCAGTGATGACATCACGGCCGGGTTGCGCGGGCATCGCAAACCGGAGGAAGCTGACGAAAACCAGTGTCCTAGTGCATTGGTCTTCACTATTTTTTAATGCTTATCAATCTGTCATCCTGAACATTACAATATGATCTTATTAATACCAAAAATGAGAGAAAGAAAATATTCTTTAGAATTACCAGTCAAATTTGTATGGCAGTGGCATGCACAACTTTAGTTTCAGTCGGACTGAATTCATTTCAAAGCTCCTCCACGTGAGATTTCTTTGTACATACACGGCAATACTCCCCTAACGAATTTTTTCATTTCAATTAATTCCTCGAATCATTGTAATTCCACACGGCGATGTCATGACTGCGGCGCCCCAATCATTTAAGTCCACGCATCTTGTGGCCTACTTTCTTTTCTTTTTACTTTTGAGCTCCTCATTTTTTTTTTTTATTTATTAAATGCCAAGAACAAGAGGCATCACCATATTCACAATATTACACTGAACAGCCAGGAAAATGAAAAAAAATCTTGTTTTTACATAAAATCCAGTGCTTTCAAAGCATTATGTTCTCATTGCTTTTTTGTTTTTAGTTTGTATCATTATCATGTACAAGTCATTTATAAATTGTGGAACATTTGGTTTCCTCGTGCGCTCTTCTTTATGTATATGGTATTTTGAAGTAAAATACCATGAAAAAAAGATGCAAAATTGTTTCTTTCTCTAGTGCACAAAATTCACAAGATATATGAAATATTCAAGGATTAAATCTTCCAAAACATGCTTAGCAGGATCAATTCTGTGAAGTATTTTGTGAGGACCACTTCCTTATTTTAGTCACTGACACAAAACGTATGTGGTTAATTTCCATGCTTTAACCCGAGGATCTCAGAAATAAAGAAGTGCAACAGAATCTTGCTGCAGGAAAAGACACAGACGCTTTCCTATATATAGCGTATCGCTACATTTTTGCTTTAAAACATCAACATTATCATGAACATTTTACACAAGATTGTCCGTGTTGATTACACTGAATCGGCGTTTTTAAGACGTAACATCACACTCTTATGGAAGCGCGCAGTATATGTTTTAACAAATTCAGTATACTGATAACAAATATCCATAGTGATTGTTTTTAAATTCGTCTTTGTTATTCCATATGAAATAGTTGTGTGGTGAGAAATTGTGCTTATATACCATTTCCTTGCTTAGCTGGCTTGTCCGTGGAAAACTGGCCAGTTCTACAGGAATTTTGTACAGCAGGTAAAAAAATTTCATTTCAACAAAAAAATCTATGCTCCAAGAGTATGAAATATATTTTTATGAAATCGTGTCCAAAGATCTTTCTCTATTCTTTCATAATCTCTTATCAACGTTTTAATTGTGAAAAGAGTCATTATGTGTACTATAATCTAAGACCTACAAGTCCCCCTGGCTCTGTGGTGTTACATATTACCTCCTTAAAATACTGTGTGTTTTTTCCATATGCAGTCATAAAGTATCTCGTCTCATTCCTAATCACTTAGGAGGATATTCTAAATGATACTGATGTATATATACAGATCTAGTTATACTTCCGCCTAAATAATACCCTCCCAATTATTTGATATATCCCTATTAACCACAAAATTACATGTATTTTTTTGTTCTCTCAATAATTGGTTCAAAATTGACCTGATCTTTGTTTTTTCATTTGTACACATTACGACACTAGACATGTTAATTGGTGTTTTAAACTGGGATGTTGTCTATTTCTGTAGAGGAGCAATCTTTAAGGGGAATAATACAGATTTAAGCACAATTCATTTTAAGGCCAGATACAGCAGAGAAGGCTCAATACATCTAATTATTTTTGCTACCTCGAATGTTTTCACAAAATTGCAGTGTCACAGCAAACTGGCTCATGTTTACATTCTAAACCTATTTAATTCAAAATCAGTCAAGGCTTCTTTCTACTTTCTATTCAATATTAATATTTCTCAATAATTAATTTTCTTTCCTTTTGTTATTGTTTGCTTCCACTTTTCCATTGGTTAAAGGATGCAGTTCTGATATAAAACTTCATTAATTCCCCGTACTTTCCAAACGTTTTTCCTCAGCTGCAATTGTTTATTTATTTTAATAATATGTTTGATTCTTTTCTTTAGGCATTCACTTTTCAAGCAATTTATTATTAATTTCAGTGTCTATTCTTTTTTTTTGACCAATGTATCTTTCACCATATTTATTTCGTATGAATATTTCTTTATGATTGGTGGGTCATTTTAAAATTTTTTTATGCAAGCTCTTTCAGACCGAGGGCCACATTATTAGCTAAATCACTGGGTCACTAACCAACAGGTGATACGAGAATGGAGAGATGAGTTCTTACTCCACGTGTTTTTCATCCCTGTCTCATTAGTATCTCTTGACACATCAGTGCGGCCCAATCTTAATCTTACAGTAACTAGTTCAGCGAAGGGCCAGGCCTACTTTAGAGGCCATCTATCATGCTGGCATAAACACAAGCATTGAAATCTGCACCCCAAAAATAACTTCAGCTAAAGGATTTAATAGAATATAGTGCTGAGTTCTTGATTCAATATGCTCAGAGTGTTTCATGTGTGAAAGAGTGTTGATCTGAAGAAACATGTAGGGGGGGGAGGGGGGGGGGGTGTTCAGTTCTCTAAATACCGGCTATGTGTAAACGTGGCCTAAATCGCAGGCTAATCATTAGGATAAAAGCCCTGCCAAACTCAACATGAATTGTGTTAACGGTGTTATTTCCGTTGGTGTTGGTCTCCGGCGGGGGCGTGTTGGGGGCGGGGCTTGGGTTAAGACCATCTAATCGGATATCGCAATATTTTTAAAGACGATTATCGTTAATTATTTTTTAAATAGCGTCCAGCCTAGTGTTCATGTAAATGTTGAAAACAATACGACATATGAGGAAACATTGCGTCGCAACACGCGCTTTTGCTCCCCCTGCTGGTGAGGAAGATAACAGCAGAATGGAGATTATGCACGGTAAGTCTACGCTTTTCTCTGCCGTTCCTGGATGTCTATGTGGAATTTACTGTCGAATTTGAACCACTGAATTTGTGGAAGGAATTTGAAGCGGAAATTTAATGGACAGAAAATTGCCTGTGAATATTAATAGTTGATTTTTAAAACAGTTTTAATATTTTGGAAGTGAATATAAAGGTGAATAGGGATTTATTGAATTTTTAATAAGAAAATGTGCTTCTGCTTGAAATGTTTTGAATTGAATATTCACAGCTTAAATATTCAACTGTCGAATTTGGCCAATACATAAATATGCAAGTACCTAAAAAAATTACTATGCATTAAAATGCAAGCATGGTTAATGCAATGCATATTTTTCTTTCAAGTTGTGCAATCAACAGGCTTTTTTGTTTCTTAATCTATTTGGCATTATTTTACTTCCAATAGTATGTCTGGAAATATTCTTTCAGCTAACAATAAAAGTAATGTAATATTATAAATATATGAGCAATACTCACATCACGTGTGTTGAGTTTGGACAGAGTTTATCCTGCAGTAGAGCAGACGATCTGTTCACTGTGTGTCTCCTAGTTTATGTCATCTCAGTTCAGCTTCTCTGGAGTAAACGGGTTTTATACCCACAACTCTATTCCAACATACTGACCAGCTTCCTCTGCAGCAGGACTCAACACCTGCAGAACAGTCCATTCAGGCTCTCATAATTAAAGTCCATTGTCAAATTTGGTTATTATTTGATCCTGTCTCACCTCAGTGTCTTCAGTTGGCAGTTCTGGTTCCTGTAGTAAAATATTGAGCTGACTTCACTCCTGAATTGTCCAGGATCATTCCTGTGAGATCCAGGCTTATCAGGTGTGAAGGGTTCGATCTCAGAGCTTGAAGCCAGAGCTTTATAACCTTCTTCTGGTCACCTGCAGTTTGTGAGTCTAGATACAGAGAGGAAAACCACTCAGCTGATTAATCAGGTATTCCAGAACAATATTAATCTGAATGATCGCTCTTCCAGTCGCTTCTACAATAAGGAAGCGCTTCTTTCTGTGTGGTCTACGGCACAATTTAGGCTGTGTTTGTTTTCTGGAGTTAAAGTAGTGCATGGGTAAGTGCAGTAGTTTCCCTATGCATGTTCCTAGTTTACAATATTTTTTATGGCTTGTAAGGGAAATTAGGAAGGTGCCAGAAGCATCTTCCTGTGAACTAACATATCAGGAACGCTTCTAGGACTGTCTCCATGGTAAGCCCTGTCCCAACAATCCTGTGGCATGGAAGGTGCATTTGGGCAATCCGTGGGGTCATAGGGAAGTTACGGCCATTGGGGACCCCATTTGTTGTTTCGACATTAACGTTGAACGTGACTGTGTACTGATGTAATCCCTCATTCCCTGAAGGAGGGATCGAGACGTTTATGTACCTCCTTGCACCAAACCGAACCATCCCACTGAATGGCTTGGACCCGTCTCGGCTCTCAGCATAAAACCTGAATGAAAAAGTGGATGTTGTGCGGTGATTGGGGCTCCAGTGAGACCCCATTTGTCAGTCTTTAACCTCTGAGGTCTAAGGGGTTTTGGGGGCCCTTGAGATATTTTGACATGCTGTACATTTGTGCTTTTTTCAGTTGCTTATAAAATATATTTCATGGCAAAAGGTTAATTACACTCTATTCAGCACAAACAGGGCTTACCATAATATGTGCGCAAACATGTATGTACATGTTAGTATTGTTGAGAGAATAATGTTTGCGTGGTTATTGAAAAAACTAAAAATTAAAAGTTTCTGAAATAAGGCACAAAAACTCATACTAAAGATGTGTCACAAGACTTTTTGACTAATGGACGTTTGTAGGGCGCTGCTTCCAAGTGGAGTGAGAAAGCACTGTTGATGCTAATTTGCAAGCGTTCTAATGTTCTATAACAATTTCAGAAAAATGTATAAGTTAAAACTATATATTCCCATGCGTGGTGAGTAACATTTTTGTTGTTTATAAAGTATATTGACAGTATATGTAGATCGCAAGGGCCTGTTTGCGATTAGCTGTCCTAAACGACTCTATTCGTTGTTTATTATGTTTGGTTAGACATACTGTTTAAATTGGTGTATTGAAAATGTTGTGCCAATATGTGTTGAATTTGTTTTTGGACTGGGTTATTTTAATACATCGTTGTAATAAGCGACTGTTTGATATCTGTATTGTCAGTTGTATGACATAGGCTTGTGATAATGTTTCATGCTATTATGTGATATTTGCCTTGTAGGGGTTATCTTTGATTTATAAGCATATACTTTAATGTTCTATTATCTAAAGCTGATGTTTATAATTGTTTTGGAGTAATGTATTTGTCATGATTCTGCCAATCACTGTCTTTGATTTCTCCAGTCTTGTGGCAGGGTTCAATGGCAGGACCCATGTTTTGTGTTATAAGCGCACTGGCCAATTGTTTGGGCCATGTGCTGTGTTTTGTTCGTTACGTTGCCCTGCCACTTGTTATCCCCGTCTTGTCATTATTGTCTAGTCAGCTTCACCTGTCTGTATTAGTGTTCCCTATTTTAATCTCCTCATGTCTTCTGTCCCTGTGTTCGGTACATTGTCTAACTTTGCGTGTAGATCCTGTGAGTTTAAATCTGAAGACCTGTTCTAGTAGAATTGTGAGTTTGCTTCGGGTCAAGTCAGAGTCTTTGTTTGTCATCGTGTCTTAGTCTAGTTGTATTCTGCTCCAGCCCTGTTTTGCCCCCCGTGGGTTTTTGTTTTCTGTTTGTGTCTGAATAAACGTTTAGTGTCTGCGTTTGGGTTCGTTCCTAACCCAGACAGTATTTGGTGACGTAAACATTTACGATATTAATTGTGAATTGTTTTGTGTTTACAGTTTGAACCACACAAACCATAAATGTGCACTAAATACTCCAAACTACTCTATATGACAACCAAAACTTAATGTGGTACATTGTGAGTTTCTGCACAAGAGGAATTAAAAGGGAAAAAAAAGGAAACAAGATTCAAGTTATTATGTTATCATTTTTAGGGTAACAACATTATCGCTAGAGTTTTTGCTGCTAAGATGATCTGGAAATCACCCTGCCTAATCTTTCACATAAAATCAATACATTGACTTTAAATTTTGTAAAACACTTTTTGTTTGGAAAGGCAATATGAGCTGAGGTGTCGATTGCTGTGATTCACACCTGAGAAGGACAATGGTGAATATTAATGAGCTTGCATATTAATGAGCCTTTCATTAAGTGTGTCACAAAGAAAGAATGTGAGGAAAAATATATATATGTGGTGTGTGTGTTTTTATATTTATTTATATTTAAATATATAATTCTTTCTTCATTTATATTATCCAAATATAAATGAAAGTCAAAAAGCACATTTTTAGTACATAGTATACCTGGAAACAAATCATGTTCTATGGCTATATGGGACCATTTTCAAGATATTGGTTATTTAGAGTTAGAAAGTTTAGAGTTGGGAAACATCTTGAAATATTTTCCACACATTTGTTATACATTTTTTAAATTTTCATTCTGTATTTCAGGAAAAGTGTTGGAATATATCCTCCCCCAAGTGTGTCACTAATAAAAACAATATTAAATAATATAATGAGAAAGGCTTATATTGACATATTAAGATTTTTTTACATCTTACTTGTAATTTATTATTTTGCTATTTTATTCAATGTTTTTACATGTAAATCAACAACAATTACAATTTTAACAATTATATTCAAGTGTATTCATTCTTTTTTTTAAAAGTATTAGCCTACATTTTATCATACATATTTCAAAGGTACGGATCCATAGTTTGATATAGCCTACATTGGAAAACATACACTAATAAATCTTAGGTGACGAGTTTTTTTGTGACAAAAATACTAACATTATATATTTTAACATGAGCAGGAAACTGGCTAACTAAAGCTTATTTGATGTCTATTTTACAGTAAAAAACTTTATAATCTTATTCCAAAACTAGTCACATAATGTCTTTCATATTTCATTCCTATTTCATATCTTGCCGCTTGTGTTCTCCCCGTTATGAGAGAGGGTTAAACATAACGTCTCTGTTTCCTCTATTAGGAAATGAGGGGTACATTAGTAACCAAGACTTTCTCTTGTGCTTTTGTCTCCAGCATCGGCCTGTCCGTCACCGCGCCTCACTCTCGTCATGTGATCTGTGGCCAACTTACTCAGTATCTTCAAATTACACTTCTTCAGTCCAGTGCAGAGCAGATTCCACTCCGGATCCTGCAGATTATTATTGTTCTTGCTTCTGTCTTCAGATTGGTGTCTTGATGCAAGAACTGCAGCCAGAGCTGAACAGATTTGTCTGTTTAAGTTACTATCATTTTACCCTACAAGGGGAATAATCACTCACTGAATTAGATAGAGGACATTCAATACAATTTTTCAAAATTATTTATTAAATTTTCCATTATATTTTTTTTTATTATAATACACTTTTATAATAAAAATAAGCATTTAAAATATCTAATTATTGGGAGTTACAGTAACAACCGTAATGTATATGTACTTTATTTTAGCAGCCTGTTTTCATAAATTCCTATGATTTGTATTATAACCTTTCAGAATTTCATCTTACTTTTGGCAATATAACTTAACGTCTGTACCAAAACTTGCATTGTTTTCCCCCAGTTTGGGTTTTATGAACAAAAACATGTACTTTTTTCCAGTATGGAGTATGTGTAATTTATGATTCTATTTAAGTTACATAAAAAGTTGGTGTATCTCATGTTACACCAAAACATGCAAACATTTACATGGTAGTTTAATATTTCTTCTAAATGTTTGATAAACTGTCTCCCACTATTATTTCATTTGTCAGGCTTTTCGGGATTGGTTCTGTTCATTGACGGGGATTCACTATAGAGTAATGTAGTTAAAGTACTTATTTTCGTTGAGAGCTAAACATGCAAAACTATTTAAAAGATTAACAGAGCTCTTCTGGGGTTTGATGAACAGCCGATAATCTAATGAGACACTCGTCTGATTCTTGAATTTTGAAGGCTCAAATCCTTCTGCTCTTCCTCTGATGTCAAAAAACACAAAAGGCTTCCCGCTATCTTCTCTCCTCCTCTACCTTTCTTCCTAAAGCAGTCCACTGGGCAGGTGAAAGGTCACCAGATGAGAGACTCTCCTTTGCTATGAGTGGGTCTGAATCTCGTCACCTGAGTATGGTCGTTTCAGTTCATTCAGACAGTAGAACAGATTGATGGATCTCTCTGCGGAAGTTTATCTTCTAGTTTCTGCTTGATGTACTGAAACTACTTCTTGTTGCTCTGGTCTTTGCAGTTCTGTCTGTGTCAACTGACCTCGATTAAGAGTCGTCGATTGACTGGAGGGGACAGACCGAGGAGAAGCGAAGGAAAAGGTCCAGGTGTCCATGTTACTCTCGAGAGCCTTGATCACTGCAGTCATGAGACAAATCAGTCATGGTTTCATTTCTGTTTTTCTGTTTTCTGCAGGACTCATGTATCCAACACACTTGTTCTTGTTGAGTCTAGAAAAAGGATGTGCATAAAGGGCTGCATTAAACTCTTGAATGTCAAGTGAACAAAGCAGTACATGGTGCCAAGAACAATCCCTGTTTCTCCTTAAAGATTCTCTGGGTACACATGCCTGAGTACACTGATGCATTATAGTCGTCAATTCCCAGGCTTCCAGGTCTTGTGTTATAGAAGATCAGGTTGATTTCTTTGCAGTGGTCAATGCCAGTTTCCCAGTGAAAGGATGGCGTCTTCTTTTATCCAGGAAACTTTGGTGTGTATTCGCCATCATACCTTCGGCGGCCTCTGCGGGTTCTGAAAGCGGAGAAGTAGTGTGGTGTACATTTGTGTCAGAGGTTTGGGAGAGGAGTGTCTACAGTGTTTGATTCCTGCAGTGCTTTAGTGTTTTTCCACATCATTATTTCTTTTTTCTCCAGAATGTTCTGGGAAGTGGCTGAAATCCAGCAGAAGACTGGGGAGTGGCACATGATTATAGAGAATCTTTGATCGTTTAACATGATCTATGCTTGTGGTGGCCTGATATCTGCGTCAGTGAATCTTTTTTGAAGGTACTCTTGCTTTTGTGCGTCGCTGGAATCCTGTATCTCTGTCAGCCGGTCGTTGTGCAGACAGGAGGAATCATTTATGGCAGCAGCTGCTGGTCTGGTGTGTGATCAGACGAGAGCAGAAGGAAGCAGATTATCCCTCTCCATGAGGTTCGTTATGGAGAACTTTCCAGAGGGCTGGTGACGAACACATACGCAACGCCTCCATTACAATCAAACTCCAGAGGAGCGGCCATTCGTCCTGTCCATCCAGGATGAACAGCACTTTGAACTGATTCCTTCTTGGTGAGGTTCAGTCCTTTTGTCTCTGGGAAAAATTGAGTTATAAGGTCATTAAAACTTTGTTTCTGTTTCCTTAAGTTCACTCTTCTGAATGGAGAGGAAATATGAAGCTGATATCTTTGATTTTCTTTTCTTCAGCCCAGGTCCAGAACAACTTTTGCCACAGGGACTGATTTCCCGATGCCTGGACTCGTTTGGTCAGTACAGTGCTCGGATCACCTTGTTTTGTTCAGGACGCTTCAAACAAATGTGTGCATTCACCCTGTATCTTCTTGAGTCTTCATGAGCCTGCCTGGAAGCAACTTCAATCTGCTCACCTCATGTTCAGTATTGACTGTTCACTGCCACCCTGAGTGATGTTGAGATCTGTGTAGATGTTATTCAGGAGTGTGGAGTCACCTTGCTTCGCAATTCCTTCAAAAAACATTGATACTTTTCTTTAGGCCACATTTCTGCTGGGAATTGAGGAACAGCTTCATCTAAACACAGGAACAGAAAATAGATAGTTTTAGTCTTAATTCTTCTCTCCTACATTTCTAAGACACCAATCAGACTGATGATCATGAGCCTCTTGGCTTTAGAGCATCAGCAAGCTCCATTTGCTCCATCCTCTCTAGGTAATTAGTGTAGAGATCAAGAGCTTGATTCTCTGATCCTGGATCTGTTCTCAATTAAAGTCCTTCACAAAAGTGTTTGTGTGTTCTCTTTTTTGTAATATTTTTCTTTAACTTCTCCAGTTCATTCTTCAGAATATATGGCTTTATTTTGCTCTCAAAGATCCTATAAACAAAGTAAGAAAAATGACAGAATAAAAAATTTAAACCCAAATTGTACATCTATATTTGTATAAAATAATCTAGTTAAAAGGACTTGTTATCCATGTTAGAACAAATACAAGAAATAGGGCTGTTTTGCAACGATTAATCGTGATTAATCGCATCCAAAATAAAAGTTTATTTTACATAATATATGTGTGTGTACTGTGTATAATTATTTTGTTTATTAAATACAAAAATATGCATGTATATATTTGGAAGGTTTTTGTATTTAAATTATATAATATTTTATTTTATATATTACAAATTATATATAAATAGTTACAGTATAACATGCCAAATATTTTTAAATTACAGCTATGTGAGTGTATTTATATATACAAAATAATGTATACATAGTACACACACTATTATATAAACACAAAACTTTTATCAAACTTTTAATCATTTACACAGCCCGAAAAAAAATATGTGCTTTAAAAGGAAAATGAAAAAAAGTGCTCTGGAGGAAGTAAATTAAATGCGTTTGTTTAAATAACATATTTGTTTATTATAATTATTAAACATTTATGGTAAAATGTGTTTTCCTTACCCGGAAGATCCTAGAAGTGAGATTTGTCTTTGAAATAATGTGAGTCTGATAACGTTGAGTCTAATGTGTCTGATGAAGCCTGTAATCAAATAAATCAAATAAAACATGATTTTTCCCAGGGAGGAAATTTTACAGAAAGTGTAAGCGCTGTGAATAGTGGATCTAACATGTTTCATGATTGGTATTCATGGATGCAACTTTTTAACAGTCAATGTGTTGACAGAAAATTAGATACACACAAATCCTTTTAATCAGGATGATGGTGGTTTTTCTCACTGAAGTTTTGTGGATGATCTTTAGACCGATATCTCCTCTTCAGAGACACAGAGCTGGACACATGTGAGCTGATCTTACCCATGATGACATAACAAAGAGCAGAGAGAGAGAGAAAAACACTTTAATACAGGAGATACTTAAGTTCATTTGAAAAGGTTTTATGTTGCATAATAGTTATATTAAATGCTGTATAGCTGTGCATTTGATTCATTTATGACAATAGTTGATGGATGGATATATATATATATGGCTTAAACCAACTTTTTGCACGCTGCCAATGGCTGGGTAAACTTAAGGACTATTTCCAGCCAATATTATTTGTTACAGCCATGGACACATAAAATATGCTGTTTTGACACCATATTATGTGATACTGTGAAAATTGCACAATCTTTATTCCAATTTCTTTTTCCACAGCTATAACGGGCAAGGCAAGGCAGGGCAAGTTTATTTTTATAAGCACATTTCATACCACCATTGGGTAATTCAAATAGCTTTACATAGATGAAAATTAAAACAATTGAAATCAGAAAAATGAAAAGGATTTTAGGAATAAAAGATAAAATACAGAAATATCAAATAGATCAGATATTTAAAACTTTAAATAAAATACAGTAACAAACAGTCGGACGAGCAGTGGCACATGCTTCATTCAGTAAATGCATAGGTAAACGATGTGTTTTGAGGTTCAGGATTTGAAGGTGCTACTGTAGGAGCCACATTGATCTCTTCTGGAAGCTGGTTCCGCTTCGGCTGGCATAGGTAGCTAAAAGCAGATCGCCTTGCTTGAGTGAACCCTTGGTTATTTTAGCTGATGTGATTCCTAGTGATTGAGTGATCTGTTGGGTTTTATTTCAGTTGGCATATCTGCCAATGTTTTGAGGGTCCTAGGCCATTGAATGGATTGATTACCAGTAATAAGACTTAAAATCAATTTTTATGTAAATGGTCAGCAGTGTAAAGGCCTGAGGACTTGTGTGATGTGTTCATATTTTTCAGGTTCTGCTCAGAATCCTGGCCAGCAGCGTTCTGTATGTGCTGGGCAACTGTCTAATGTCTTTTTAGGTAGGCAGTGAGGAGGACCATTTACAATAATTCCACCCTGACTGGTGATGAAAGCATGCACAAGTTTCTCTAAGTCTTGGACTGGAAACCAAAGCGGCTAATTCTTCCTGCAAATATTTTTCAGATAATAGTATGCTGATTTAGTTATTGCTTTGACATGACTACTGAAACTAAGTCTGACTCTAGAGACACACCCAGATTCCATGATTGATGTTTAGTTGTTTGAACCTTAGACTCAAGGTAAGCGTTCACCTTGAGAAACTTCATCTTTGTTTCCAAACGCAAGACTTCAGAGTTTTGGCTTTGTTTTAAAAAACTGAAGAAAGTTTTGCTCATCCAATTGTTTACTTCATCAAGCATTGGCAAAGGGAAGTCAATGGGGCTGTTAATCGTTAGGCGATAGGGCTAAGTAGAGCTGTGTGTCGTCTGCATAGTGTGGTAGAAGATTTGGTTAATTTCTCATTATTGGCTCAAGGGAGCATGTACAGGTAGGAATAAGAGTGGCGCAAGAATTGAGCCTTGAGGGACTCCGCATGTCATAGATGTCCACTCAGAAATTATGCTCTTATAGTCACATAATAACCTCTCCTTCTAAGTATGACCTGAACATTTTTGGACTATCCCAGAACGCCGACCCAGTTTTCCAGCCTGTCAAGAAGTATGTTCGTGTGATGACGTTCAAATGCCAGCACTGAGGTCGTGTAGTACTAGATAACTGATAATTTGCTTGTTTCAGTATTTAAGAGAATATCGTTTATTACTCTTTATGAGCGCTGTCTATGTGCTGTGATGCGGTCTGGAAAACCAGATTGAAAGTAGTTCAAAGTATTCCATTCGAGCTTAAGATTTGTTCAGCTGATTGAAGACAGGCTTTCAATATCTTGCCTATGAAAGGAAGATTTGAGATCGGTCTATAGTTGTTTAATATGGTCTTATCCAGATTGTCTTTTTCAGGAGGGGCTTGACAACTGCAGTTTTCAGGAGTTTGGAAAACATCCAGAGAGAAGTGAGGCATTACCACTTCTAGGAGATCTGCTTTAAGCTGTGTAAACCACAGTTTTGAAAGAAGATGTGGAAAGTGCGTTTCAAGAGCGCAGGTTGAGTTTTTAGGTGCTGTACGATTTCTTCCAAAATTTTGCTCATCAATTTCTTTGAAATCAGTACATAGTGACTACTTTTTCTCAGGGCTCTGTTGTCTGTATCTGTTGGACCCCAGTGCGGTCAAGGATGAGCTGATCACCTTTTGTGATTACTGATATTTCTCAGTGAAGAAAAGAAGCAAACGCATGCACTTGCTCTTGAGAGCATTTCACTGGGAATCTGGCTTGGGGGGTTTGTCAGTCTCAGTCTCTCTACAGTAGCAAAAAGAAGTGCGTTGTGTTGTTTTTATTGCTGTTTATTCATATTTGGAAGAATGTTGTCTAGCTTTGCCTTAGGTTCCTTCATTGAAAGCATGGTGTTGTCTTTGTAGATGTTATAATGGACTACAAGTTTTTTCTTACGCACATTGCGCTTCTGCTTTTCTGCATTGTCTTTTCATATTTTGCACTGCTGTTGGTTTCTCCAAGGTGCTTTCTGTCTGCCATTTCTTCTTACCTGACTTTCATGGAGCAATATCATCAATTTACACTCTTAAACTTTGAGTTAAAAGAATCAAGGAGAAAATCAACAGAGTCAGCAGATATGCTTGTGTTAAAGATATAACCTTCATAAATAGTAATTACACTAGTGTTCTCATTTAAGCATCTCTTCTTGGCAGGACACAGGATTAGCTTCAATTGGCCAGGAGAGATCAATATTTCAAGAAAAATACAAAAATGATCAGACAGTGCTACGGCCTTTATAAACAATCGATTGATATGTTACGACCCTTATCTGTAAGTAATCAGAGTGTGTCCACGATTTATGTGTGGGTCCATGTACTGCTGAGAGTCAGAATCAAACGTTTTTTAAACAGTTTTGATTTCTTTTGCCTATTGGTTTCTGCAATATCTATGTGAATGTTAAAATCTCCAGCAATGCAAAACGGTAAAACTCTGAGTAAATTGTTGAAAACAGTTCTGTAAGCTCTTCAGCCAAAGGCTGGAGTGATTTTGGAGGCCAGTAAAACATTGATAAGTAAATGCGTGGAGCACCTTTTAACACCCAATACCAATATTCGAAGACGGGTAATTCCCAAATGATATTTGCTTACTTTGATAGGGACAGCTTTAAAAAAAGAGCAGCTAAACCTCCACATCATTCTTACAGCTCTGCAAGACACTCATAAAAGGTCAAAAGTTAGGAGGGGCCGTATCATTGAGGGCTTTGCACTCAGTGTCTTCTAGCCCAAAGTTTCATTTAGCACATAAAATCCAGGTTGTAATGTGATTATTAAGTCGTTTGACTAGAATGATTATTTTTAAGTGAGCGGATGTTTAAAAAGTGCTAGCTTAAAGTCTTACTTTATGTCCACACAGCAATCTTGGTTTGGGTGTAAATAGGCACCAGCTTTAATTGGGTTTGCGGTAGGCTTTTGAGGGCCTTAGACTTTCTATCATGTAATCGAACAGCAATAGCGAAGATAAGATACAGGCCTCATGGGTTCCCCGCTTGTTCTGTAAACATTTGAGAAAAGTATGGTTATCTTAGCGGGGACCCGACAATACACTAGAGCTGGTATCAGTTGTTTTTTGGTTCACCTCGAGCCGCTGGAGGAGGAGTGTGTGCCCTGAGCGCTGTGGCAGAGGCCCGAAGAGCTCTCCACAGGAGGAGGGGGGAGGGCGAGCTGGGGCCCGCAGGCTTTGGTGGTTGTGGGGCCTGCCGTTTTTTGGTTTGGTTTCTGGGGCTTGCAGCAAAACGAGAGGGATAGTCTAGTTCCAGCATACACCAGTGTTCCATTTTCTCTGTGAAGCAAGAAGTGTAGATGCTGGAGAGATGGAGAAACTGTCTGGTGAGAGGGGCTGTTGCTCTTATGGTGTTATGGAGGCTATAATATGCTGTCCTGGTTTCCTCGGATTTTCAGAAAGGCGTCCTGGGTGTTGAAATCTTGGAGCAGTGATAGTATGTCCACAGTCTGTCGGTGGTGACTCTGTGGGCAGGGCTTCAGTGAGATTGTCGTGAGCAGGGAGGTTGTTGTGCTGTGTGGTGTTATCATGGTCCTTGTGTGATGTGTCAACCGCATGCCATTCAGGTGCTGAAGTGAAATCTGTGGGTCATTCATACTGTATCAGGTGTGTGTGTGCCATTCAGGTTGAGTGGATTGGGAAATTGCAGAAGGGGGGGGGGGGGAAGTTGGGGGGGACGGAGGGTGAAGTGATATTGTCTTTAGCACTATTGATCCAAGTTTGATTGGGTGGTGGCCATTCCTGTTGAAACAGTGCTCTGACTCCAGAAATAAGATTGAAGTTTGTCAATGAAGTTCTCTCCTTTTACATAGCAGGTTTTTTTGCAGCCATGTATTAAGCCCAAGCAACCGTGGAATGAAAACCTGGTTGTTCCTCTTGCAGGGAGTGGTCCACTGATGAATGTTTGAACTTTCAGTCTTTTAAGGTGTTTCAAAAAGTTCATTGAAATCTTCTTAAGGTGTTCCGACTGCTCTTTATGAATTATTATTCCCACATTTGAATGATGAGTCGATTTGCAGTCTTATGTTTCTCAGAATGTCCTGAAGTTCTCTGTTTACTCAGAGTTGTTTGCTTTTGGAAGGCAGCTTGTTGTTTGTATCCTGCTACTAGTGTGTATGATTATGGAATCGCCCACTATCAGAGTCCTGGTACGGCTGCGCTCTGAGCGAGTCTGCCGCTGTCTGCTCGACCTCGGCCCCAGTTAGCATCATCAATGTTAGCTACTGGCTGATTCAGTATGTGTTCGATCAATTCATCAAAATTTGGTGGATTCCTCATTCATTATAAACTTCATATCTGTTCTCAAGATGTCTGTTTTTTCAGAGTTTAGTAGTAGGAAATTACTAGTCATCCAATTTTTTATATCAGCTATGCATTCCGTTAATTTTGTGAATTGGTAAGTTTCGTTAGGTTTTGAAGAAATATACAGCTGAGTATCATCGGCATAACAGTGAAAGCTAATTCCACGTTTCCTAATGATATCTCCTAATGGTAGCATGTACAGAGTGAACAGCAGCGGTCCTAGTACTGAGCCTTGTGGTACGCCATACTGAACTTGTGATCGATAAGACATCTCTTCATTTACTGCTACAAACTGATAACGGTCAGATAAGTATGATTTAAACCATGCTAGTGCAATTCCACTAATGCCAACATAGTTTTCTAGTCTATTTAAAAGAATGTTGTGGTCAATTATGTCAAATGCAGCACTAAGATCAAGTAACACTAATAGAGAGATACAACCACGATCGGATGATAAAAGTAAATCATTTGTAACTCTAATGAGAGCTGTCTCAGTACTATGGTGCGGTCTAAATCCTGACTGAAAATCCTTGCAGATATCATTTCTTTCAAGAAAGGAACACAGTTGTAAGGCAGATGTTTGTCTGTTTGAGAAGAGATTTGTGCTCCTGCAACACATGCCAGATGACGTTCATGAACACACAGCTCTGAGGAGTTCATGACAAACTGTCTATGAGATTCAAGCTTTATGGCTTTCGTTTGTATGTTCCTGGCCACTTTTGTTAGTGTATATTTAACCCTCTAGGCGCCACGGTCGAGTTTACTCGACAAGATGCGGCACTGAATAAAACAGCCGATTTTGTCAAATTTGGTGTCAAATTTCGTTCGTTTGTATGCCATATGAATAATATATGTGCCCCATACATGGAATCAGAGTAATTTAGTTATTTAGTAAATGGAAAATCTCTACAGCAAAAGGCCAACCACTACATGCATTCGGTTTGTTTCTACCATTTATTAGTAATGATTTACACAGTTTGTTTACTACTTACTATATACCTGAGCATTCAGTATTGTGCAATATAGCATACAGAAGGTGAGGGACATTTTGGGGGGAAAGAAGTGCTGCATTTTATCATTTAAACGTGACTTTTCATGAAAATTCTATAATCCAAGATTGCCGCCACCATATGACGTCATAATATGTAAATTAGATGGGAAAATTTAATCCCTACATAAACTTTGGGTCATCCTTAATATTTCTCTAATTTACAGAAAGTCTCTATCTTTTATCACTTTTAAGTAGGGTTGGGCGATATGGCCAAAAAAAATTATCACAATAATTTTTTTATATCAGTCGATATCGATAATTATCACGATAAACGTCAAATCTTTATTTCTTTCAAGCAGATTTTTGCTCCTAAGTAAAAGTTGTAGAGACCAGAGTGTTAATTGTGGTTTTAAACTACTCCTTATTGTCAGAACATATCATGACAAACAAATCTGAGGTAGAACATTCAAACATTTGTAATTTTTCCTTAACAAAATAAATATCTTAATAGAAAAAAACATTTCTTAGTTTCTGCATGTGCTAATTTTTATTTGGTAAAATGTAATATTCTGACTGAGTTTAATTAAAATTAGCCTTTGGTCATCCAGCATCATGCATTTAGATCATGATAACCACAGATAAAAGCACCTCTCTATGTTGGCTAAATGTTACTTTATGGTTTCTATGGTATTTGGATGAAAAACAGTAGCCTAAATACATTATTAAATACTGTAATTATATTCCATTAGTCCTTTAATACATTGTCTACAATAATAATATAATACAATTCAATATGTATATCCCACATTTCATAGTGCAGTTAATATTAGTAGGCTAACGTTACAGTAAATCCATGGTAAATGATGGGAGTTTGTAGCCGGAAAAGCTTCTGACTGTATCGTTGCGCGCAGTGTTCCTCCTGTTCGTCAGCGCTGTTTCATCTGCCTTTAAACTGGTTTAAATCACTGAGACATTCGTGTTCTTCGCTGAACTCAAGCGCTTCTCACTGGATCTCGTGACGAGACGATCAGAGTAAACGCGTCTGCTAGTGAGCTCGCGCTGCGCTGCCGTTTGGACTTTGAGCCGAGCGGATAAACGGTCCGTGAGGCGCGCGGTTCAGATGAGTTTTGTTCCGCTTTTGGCGCACAAACATTATCGAACATTTATCGAACTCTTGATATCGTTTTATCGAGAAAAATGATATCGCGATAACTATCGTTATCGTTTTATCGCCCAGCCCTACTTTTAAGATATAGCCTTTTGAAATTAAGATGTCAAAATCGAACATTTTAGGAAAAAACCTCTGGCGCCTAAAGGGTTAAGGTACACTACGGGTAACGATATTGTCTCGTCATGATTCGATACTTATCACGATACTGAACTCTCGATACGATATCATTGCTATACACCAAGACAAATAATAAAAGGTTAACAAAAAATGTACTGTTAATTAAAATGCTAAATTTGGTATCATTGTGTGTGTAAATGAATAGAGACAGCCAATGAACAATAGAGACACCAGAATAACAATATTCATCATTCTGAAGCTGAAAATACAGAATTATTTTAGATGCTTGCACTCTGTCACTGACTACCCACTAAACAACATGATGTCCAAAAGTAGTCTTTTCAACGTCCGACTTTTGTGACAAAGACGTTGAAAAGAAGTCTTTTGGACATCATTTTGCTTAGTGGGTAGATATATTTAAAATAATGTTGTCCAACATCCACATCACTCGTTGGCCAGATGTGTCTCGAACGTATTTCCATATCTGCACTTTGATTGGTCAAAATTAACGTGCAGGAAAATTCGAGCAGTAAACATAGAGGAGGAAAACCCGGCAGAGACATGCGATACGGAGAGCATTTCGATAATGCAATATGATAATGCTTAAAGTGTGCAGAATAAACTTAAATTATCTTTAAAAATATATTTAAAATTATATAACGTGTTTCACATTCTTTGTGTGACTAGAAA
>CM060616.1:40161771-40166771 GCA_030578275.1 Meda fulgida | reverse complement strand
AAGGCAATGATGTCCTCTGATGTCTGTTGTTTGTTATTGTGCTTTTGTCTCTCTGTATTTTATATGCAAAAAAAACTCAATAAAGAGAATTAAAAAAAAGATAAAATCCATTAAAGAGTAACTTTATTAAAGAACAGCATTAGCAAGGAGTCCCTGAAGAGAGAACGGGGTACACCGGCACCCCTCAACCCGCAGGAGCTTTTTGACCAGCAACACTCAGGCAGGCTAAGATCATTATATCTGACAACTCTCATGTGTTGTTTTCAGAGTTTGAGTTATTGAACCAGGGGCGGAGTGGCAATCGGGAGAGTCGGGGCTTTTCCCGGTGGGCCGGTACTGTTTTGAGGCCGCGAGGACCGATCTGATAATATAGTTATACATTGCAAGTTCTTAGCAACACACCAGGCCGCTGCCCGCTGGTCAAACTGTGCAGTCTCTCTTCTCAACCCGTAAATAAATGCACCGATCTGCAAATTTTGTTTGAGATCTTAAATGGTCTAGTGGTAGATCTTTTGCCACGCGTGTCAGAGGTTACGGTTTCTAATCCGCCAGAAACGCCAGTCTGAGGGAACATACAGTCCCAGTCAACAGGAGCTTGGCTAGAGATGGGCAGCGTGCTGAAAGAAGAAAGAAGAAGAAAGACTCATCTAACCCGTCATCGGGACATTTCAAAGAGGAAAGCCAACAGGTGTGGCTTTATGTGTCGAGCAAAGCTTCGTGTGCTTCAGTGGAAGGATAGTGCAGAAAACCCTGGGCGATTCTCCACTAAAAAGAAAGCAGTGGACTACTGGACATTTAGATCTACAGCCAATGTGCACGGCAAAACAAACTGGCTGGTTTTCCACTACAAATACCTAACTTGAGAGTTACAGTTACTTGAGAAGCAAAATGGCTTAATAACTTAAGTCTTTTTTACTGAAAATTTTATCAAAAGTAAGTTATTTTATGCTGAAATCAAGAAAAAAAATCTGGCAAAGTCATAGATTTTTACAATAGCATTTTCCAGGCCTGGAAAAGTTTTGGAAAAACAAACAAACCCAGAAAGTTATATATTTTACATGAATACTAAGACTTTCGTGGAATTTTAGGTCATGAATATTTGCCTCAATTGTTTTCCATATTCTTAAGCACAAACTCCATTAATTTAGGTGATTTTGGATTAATTTAGAGCGCTCAGCTTGATCTCAAAAACAACAGATTTAAGCGTTAGATTAACTAAATGAATGCTCTGCTGGTTAACTGGAGATGTTTTATTTATTTGTATTAGGTACAATCCGTGGCTCAATGTTTCAAAAAGTGGTGGGGGACAATATCGATCCTGAGAAAAAGTGTAATTAAAAAAAAAATTATAAGTGCGTACACAGCAAAATCACCAGTGTTAAATTAACACTGCTCAGTGTTTATATGAGTCCACACTCAGAGAGTGTTAAATGAACACTGAAGCAGTGTTAAAGTTAATGAGATAATTAAGTGATTATTTGAGTGATAATTGAGCATTATTGAAGACACCTGATGTTAACAAGCAGAATCACTGAAGGAGAAAATTGTAATTGGTATGTTACCATTATGGAGATCAGTGTTTGCTTTAGTTGGGCTCTTGACCCTTAAATCTTTAACTTTAGTTCTTTGTTTAGCTGCTATACCTGAGTTATTACAGTCAGATGAACAAAGAGAAAAGGTGACTTGAGTGTTGGTTGTGTTTTAACATTATTGTAATCTCACAATCATTTGACCTGAATAGAGTTCAGTTTCTGAGCTACATTTACTTTATTGATTGTAGCAGCACTGTCCTTGAAAAACACAATATTTGCAACTTTAACAATGTAATCCAAATAATTTCTTATAACTTAATCAAATACAAAACTTTTTTTTGCTTTTTTTAAACAGACATTAAGAACTAGCCTGTGACTCTTAACAATGGTGACAAATATTAAGCATTTTGCAGTGCATTCTGAGTGCCACTAATCAAATCTCATTCATGGTTCCCATCATGCATTGCTGCATGAATAAATAATGAGCTTATGTTCAGAGGTCATCTTTTGTCACCATTGTTGAGATTCATACACTAATTCTTGATGTCTGTATGTGCCTACCTGAGATACTTTTTATGGTGTTTTTTTAATGATTTGATTAATTGGATTTAATTGAAAATGACAGTGCTGCTATAATCCTACTACAATCCATAAGTGAAATTATGCTCTCAATGAGTTCAGTGATTCAGACTAACTATTGATTATGTTAAAACACAACCAACACCATCATATTACCTTTTATCTTTGTTCATCAGGCAGCTATAACCCAGGTAGCGCAGCCAAACAAAAAACTAAAGTTAATGATGTAAGGGTCAAGAGCCCAACTAAAGCAAACACTGATCTCCATAATGGTAACATACCAATTACGATTTTCTCCTTCAGTGATTCTGCTTGTTAACATCAGGTGTCTTTGATAATGCTCAATTATCACTCAATTAATTACTTAGTTATCTCATTAACTTTAGCACTGCTTCAGTGTTCATTGAACACCCTCTGAGTGTGGACTCATATAAACACTGAGCAGTGTTAATTTAACACTGGTGATTTTGCTGTGTATATCTACGAAATTTCCCGGTAGATTTTTTGGTGCCACTCCACCCCTGTATTGAACTCAGGAAAGAGGTACAGGGTTCCTCTGTGCAAATGCAATATGTATATAAGCGCTCATTTGTTCCTCAATTAAGCTCATAAATGATCAGCAATGAACGTGTGACTGTGAATTTATTAATGTACTGTATGTCTGTGATTGAATGGTATGTATGGACATGATATGATATTACTTTTGCACCAGCAGATTTTAGAAAATGGTGATTTGAGCTCTTTTTTAACTGTTTTAACCCTATACATGTGTTCTGTCTCTGTTGTAATCTTTTTGTAGCAATCTCTTTATATCCAAAACTAATTTCTCCTCGGGGAGAAAAATAGAGATACTTTTTACTTTGAGAACGTGATGCTTTACAGATGTTCCTCACACACTACTCTTCATTTCACACACATGCAATAGCACAGATCAGTAGCAGCGAGTTTTACATTTAGCAGATGCTTTTGTTATCAGAGCAAAAACAGAAGCACTGCAATACTGCATTTCAAGAGCAAACCAGAGTCATGCGGAAGTGTAGATCTGCATGTGATCCTTCAGAAATCACTCTGATATGATGATTTGATGCTCTCGGAAAATATCTGATTATTATCAATGTTAAAAAAAGTTGCGTTGCTTAATTTTTTTTTTTGTGGAAACTTTGATGCAGTTTTTTAGGATTCTTTGATGAATAGAAAGTTCAAAAGAACAGCATTTATTTGAAATAGATCCTTTTGCAACATTATAAATGTCTTTACTGTCACTTTTGATTAATTTAATGCGTCCTTGCTTAATAACAGTAGGCTATTACTTTCTTTAATTTCTTTAAAATGTAGTGTACAATGTTACAACAGCTTTTTATTTCAGATAAATGCTATTTTTTGTATGTTTTGTGTGTAATGTGACTTTTTTTTGCACTTTTGCTCTTATTTCACACACAAAAATTAGTTTATAAACTATTTGGTAAATGTGTTTCCCAGGTCTCCCATCATCAAGTGCAGCTTCAATCCATTTTTAATACGGTGTATTTAGTTGGCTTTGTAGTTTTACACCAATTGAACCATCAAGGAATTTGGTGTTTTTGATTCTATACAATAAAGAAATATTATTTCATGTCAAAGTGAAAGATTTCTGCAGACTGGTCGGCTTATTAGCCACAAAATAATCAATTGCATAAGTATTCACCCCCAGCGCTTACAAGATGCACCTTTGGCATCGAGTCGTCAGTTTTTGAACTTTGGATGTCACTGTTTTCAAGGCATTCCTGCATAGCTTTGGCTTTATGCTTCATTATCCATCTGGAAAACAAATCTCCAGGTTCTTGGAAACTCCAGTTTTCCTCATGTGTTTTTTTTGCATTCATCTCGTCTCAGCGTGACTGCACCGCCATCATCACACTACACAGTTGTATGCTGTGATGCGCAGTGTGATGTTTATGCCAAACATGTCGTTTCAGTGCGTTTGCTGTCGTCGGACGCCTGAAGCTTCTCCCAGCTGAATATAGAGACTCTCAGATGCTCCTGGCAAACTGGAGCTCAGAGGTCATGTGACGTTTAGCATTGGCCTTCAATCTGTTGTTGAGCTCACGCTGTGTGAAGCTCTCAGGCATCAGATGTTGTAGTTGTGCAATCTCAGTGAAGTTTGTATCTCCGCCAGAGTCATTACTCACCGTCTTCTCCGAAACTCTTTCAATTTCTTAATTATTGAGTTAATTACTCCAAGGTATCCATCATCTGCCTTGTGGTGTCTAATTACTTTTTTATTTGCTGGGGTGTTTTGCCATAATACTAAATAAGACCAGAAATTTCACTTGCCAGATAAAAATATGTGCACATATATATTATCATTCATGTTGTTGTTTTGTTATTTATTATTTATTACATAATGCACATTCATTTTATTGTTCTCATAATTAATTTATATTTATAAAACAGATAGTTCCAGTTCTTGATTCTGATTGGCTGAGCCGCGTTTGAAGCTGTTGTAAATTACTCAACAAACACACACCTGTGATCGCATTACATTAGTGTTATTGCGCAACTGCCCTTTGTGACTCTTTGTTGCTGCATGTGTTGCTTGGCAACCTCTTTGGAACTACATTCCTTGGCGGAGGAATACATGTGTTATAACGTTATATATATTTTTTGTTTATGAATAAAATAGGTATAAATATTTTAATGGAGTAGCCGTTTTATAAAAGCAATAAGCCCCTTGTAGCCGTGTTTTACAGTGGATTTAGAACAGCTAAGGGGGGTTTAACTCTGCTCCGCGTCGTGCCTAACAACGCCCCATAAACAAAATCCACTGTAAAACACGGCTTCGTGGGGCTTATTGCTTAAATATTGCAGTTAACCGGTTTTTCCTGGTTCTCGAATCTGATTGGCTGAGAG
>CM060616.1:40101771-40159271 GCA_030578275.1 Meda fulgida | reverse complement strand
TATAGACACTCGACTGCTCAAAATCTCTACCAGCTTCATGTTTTTAAAACAAGTCTCTTCTGCTCACCAAGGATGCAGTTATTTTATAAAAATTACAGTAAAGTGTAATATTGTGAAATATTATTACACTTTTAAAAAGCTGTTTTCTATGTGAATGTTAAAATGTAATTTATTCCTGTGATCAAATCTGAATGTTCAGCATCATTACTCCAGTCTTCAGTGTCACATGATCCTTCAGAAATCACTCTAATATGATGATCTGATGCTCAAGAAACATTTATGATTATTATCAGTGTTGATAAAAGTTGTGCTGCTGCGTCATATTTTCGTGGAAACCTTGATATAGTATTTTCAGGATTCTTTAATGAATAAAAAGTTAAATCAAACAGATATACAAATGTGAAATAGAAATCTTTTGTAACATTATAAATGCCTTTCTTGTCAATTTTAAACAAATTCAATGTGTCCTTCCTGAATAAAAATATTACTTTTTTTATCTTACTGACCGAATTAATGAAGTTTATTTTTTTATTCCTAGTTAAATAGTATTTTCTCTGTTTTAAACATAAATCTTTTTAGTTTAATTCATGCAGAAATCAATTCCTTCAAGATATTTTCTGTTCAAACTGTAACGTTTCATAATGTGCAATTTTCAAAGTCTTGTTTTTAGGATATTTACATATTTCTACTGGGGGAAAAAGTTGAAGATGCTGATTATGAAATTGATTTTTTGCACTGTTTCCCATCAGCTTAAACATCTGTTAAATGTACTTTTCAGTTGTTTTTGTTCTTTCTCAGTCAGTTTTCTTTCTTTTTTTTTTGAGGACAAAAGACATCAGGTACTTTAGGTCATTATTTATGTGCATTCACATTAAATTGTAATAATAAATTGTCTGTTGAAGACGCAGATTTTTATGGAAGGAAACATAAATGAATCTCAGATCTGATCTACTACTACGTCTGTCTCAAAAAAAAAGTGTTTGTAACAATGTTCAGGGAAGAAGGAGGCGGGAACCGGCGAACAACCAAAATATAATTTATTTAAAATAAAACAAACAAACGAAAATACCGCCAGCAGCCCCTCGCGGACGACTGCTGGCTACCGAAAATAAATATAACTCAAATAAAATACAAAAACAAAACACAACTAAAATACAGGCCTGTTCCTCTCTCGATCATCAACGTCGTCGCTCCTCCTTTATGCTTCCGCTCCTCCGTGAGAGATGCGAGACCGGTGTGCTTCACAGGTGTTGCTCATTAGCAATCGCACCACCGGCCTCGCGCCGTTCTCTCACGTCCCTCGGCCGTCCTGTTCGCCACATACCCCCATCGCCCCTCACAGGCCGGGGGGTACCCACGAGCCTGTGCCTACTCCCCCCCGGCGGCGGCGATCCCTGGGGAGTATGGACAGACAAACCGAGGGAAACGGAGACGGAAGCATGAGGAGCGACAGATCGAGAGAGGGGAGAGAGGAAAAAAAAAATTGGTCCGGTTCCCACAACGCGCTGCCATCTGGTCCCCCACCAGCTGGCGATCTCATCCGCGGTGCCTGGCGGTGACGCTGGGTAGCCCTCGGTGGACGGCTCGACGCTCCTCCGCCGCCCGGTGGACGGCGACGGCTCCTCGGGTGCCTTGGGCAGACGGTAGGAGTCCCCCGCTCCCTGCTCCTCCCCTTCACTGGTGGACGGCAGCAGGCTCCGGCCCACGGCGAGCGGCGGCGACTCCTCCTCTCCCTCCCGGATGGCAGCCGCCCCTCCAATACCCAGGCGGCCGGCAGCGAGCTCGACCGTCCCACCGGCAACTCACTCCAGCGCCCCGCCTCGAGCGTCCGTGGCCGCGAGTCCCCCGCTCCCTGCTCCTCCCCTCGCTCGGCGGATGGCAGCAGGCTCCGGCCCACGGCGAGCGGCGGCGACTCGCGCACCATGCTCGATGGCACCGCGGATTCCCCACACCGGCGAGGACTCTCTGACAGCGCGTTCCTCCCTCTTCCCGGGTTTCGGCACCAGTGTAACAATGTTCAGGGAAGAAGGAGGCGGGAACCGGCGAACAACCAAAATATAATTTATTTAAAATAAAACAAACAAACGAAAATACCGCCAGCAGCCCCTCGCGGACGACTGCTGGCTACCGAAAATAAATATAACTCAAATAAAATACAAAAACAAAACACAACTAAAATACAGGCCTGTTCCTCTCTCGATCATCAACGTCGTCGCTCCTCCTTTATGCTTCCGCTCCTCCGTGAGAGATGCGAGACCGGTGTGCTTCACAGGTGTTGCTCATTAGCAATCGCACCACCGGCCTCGCGCCGTTCTCTCACATCCCTCGGCCGTCCTGTTCGCCACAGTGTTTGATAATGATTCAGTGTGAATGTTATTAACAGAATAATCAAGTTCAACTCTATCGGCAGCATTTACTGCATGTGTTGATTTATTGTGACTTGTACAATGTTCACAGAAAGTGTGTGTCAGTGTTTGTTGCCTGGCCTTCAGTTGTAAATGTCGTATTATAAGCAGGATTTTTGCTTTCAGTGGAGGATTTTTTTTGTTGCTAAATGACGTAATGTCACACATGCTGTTGATTGAGTTTAGCTGATATTGAAGTGGAAAAAATCTTTGTTCAATGATGAATGAAGTGCGTTTGAGTTTTGTTGGAGGAACTGTTACAGAAATGTGGTTTTAAAGCAAATCAGCGCTGTTATTATTGACTGAAACTAAAATGTTTCTGGTAATTGAAATAAAGCTGATTTATTGCTGAAATTATCAAAATAATTTAAAGTAAAATAGAATATTTTTTTAAAAGCTAATAGAAATGACAAAAGCATTTTACAAAATTGATTAAAAAAAATCTATTTAAAATCTAATTAAAAATAAAATTGAAATAAGCTGAAATAAATTAAAATCAGAGATTAAACTAAAAGTTAAACAGAAATTAGAAATGTCGCCTTAGGAACTAACTGTAATAAATGTGTTTAAGTAAAAGTACTAAAATTGCTAAAACTAAAACGGAAATAAAAATAAATTAACTAAAGCTAAATAGAAATATAAAAAAATAAAAATCATTTTAAATTTGTTATGTTTTGTAACTTAATAGAATTACAAAAGCACATTACAACAACAAAATTCAAATATAAAATTGAAATCTAATAAAAATATTAATAAAAACTGAAATAGTATATAAATAATACTAAAATAAAACTTAAGTAAATAGTTATTATATCACATTATGATTTAATATAGATTCTCCCGTCATTGAAATGCAGTCCTAGCGTGTTCTTCTCTATAGTAAAGTGTGTATTCATCTGTAATATTGCAGAAATAGTCTCCTGTAAATGTTTAATCTGAATGAAGATCATATTTGAAGTGTAATATTCACAGGTGTCTTCTGGGAAATCCCTGAAACTGCTGCAGGAACAATGGAGGATCTACACGAATGAGTGTATTCAGAGCTTCATCAACACACCGCCAGCCTCAGGTCCGGCTCACTGACGAACAGCTGCTGTATTTATGATGCTCTAGTATTTCCATCACTCTCTCTCTCTCTGTGTGTGTGTGTGTGTGTGTTTTCAGGGCTGGTGTGTAACAGGACGTTTGATCAGTACGTGTGTTGGCCCGACGGCCCCGCCGGCACCACGGTTAACGTGTCTTGCCCCTGGTATCTGCCCTGGTACCGCAAAGGTAATGCTCAGAGTCGGTCTTAAGCTCACTACTGAAGAAATAACAGTCCTGTTATGAGATATGATCTAAATGTCAGATTATAAAGCAGTAAATATGGGTCATTTTCAGGTCATGACATCATTAACAGGATTATCTGATAGTTTTCACTCTTTTTAGTCTGTAATGCAAACAACATGTTTATTTTTTCATGTCCCGATTCATCATTATATATATATATATATATATATATATATATATATATATGTATATAGATTATATGACCATGTATATTTAACCTAAATGATGCTTTTAGTGACACTAAGTTTACAGTTTTTTTCACCGTTATCATTTTGCACTTAATTGTTTTATTCAAATATCAATCAATTTGCATGTCCCATTCATCATCCTAAATCAATTTTACATAATTCATGCTTTCATTGACACTAAAACATGCTTTCACTGTCTACGTATGGTTTTTTAAATTGTTAAATTTTCCTCTTTAAAAAATAGAGAGAGTGACATATTATCAGTATTTTATAATGTTTGCATTAATATCTGCTTTGACAAGCTCAATAGTTGAACTTGGTTAAAGGGACAAACATCTGTGTTTCCGTTGTTCAATAATATTGACTGTAAATAATATAGTGCAATGATACAAGCTCTTTATTATGCATTTTTGCCCAGACCTTCAAACCTTTTGGATGTTCCCAGTTTGACACAATACATGCTTTAAAAAGAAACCATCATAAGTCATTAATATTCTTCTATAATTATAATGCATGCCTTACAACACACTATATATAAAGCTTTAATTTATTTTAATTTCAGTGTTAGTTTTTGGTCATTTTAGTTCTTCAACTTCAACTTATTTTCTTACTTTCAAGTTTTTTAAAGTTGACATTTTTCGTCTACTATTTATTTTCTACTTATTCTATTTTATTTCAGTTCCTGATAATGACTTTTACTATTTTATCTGTGGTTTAAGTTAACAACAGCAGCAGCATCGCTGGTGATCTCAGTAATATCTTCATGTAGAATCAGTCCAGCTGTGTGTGTTTCCACTGTGTGTGATCAGTTCATCAGGGCTTGGTTTATCGTGTGTGTGGCGCTGACGGCAGATGGGCTCATGGGAAAAACACCAGCGAGTGTGAGCAGGACGACCCTGGACAGGTGAGAACGCCAGTTTAATGACTTAATGATGCTTTTGAGCGATGATGACGCTAACGGTCAGCTCTCTCTGTGTGTGTGTGTGTGTGTGTGTGTGTGTGTGTGTGTGTGTGTGTGTGTGTGTGTGTGTGTGTGTGTGTGTGTGTGTGTGTGTGTGTGTGTGTGTGTGTGTGTGTGTGTGTGCAGAAGCAGTACGGTCAGATCCTCAGTAAGTTCAGAGTCATGTACACCGTTGGATACTCACTGTCTCTGGCAGCACTAACCCTCGCTCTGGCCGTCCTGGTCTCGTTTAGGTAACCATATATTACACATGTATCTGACCGTATATTACACATGTATATTACACATGTATCTGACCGTATATTACACATGTATATTACACATGTATCTGACCGTATATTACACATGTATCTGACCGTATATTACACATGTATCTGACCGTATATTACATATGTATATTACACATGTATCTGACCGTATATTACACATGTATCTGACCGTATATTACACATGTATCTGACCATATATTACACATGTATCTGACCGTATATTACACATGTATCTGACCGTATATTACACATGTATCTGACCGTATATTACACATGTATCTGACCGTATATAACACATGTATCTGACCGTATATTACACATGTATCTGACCGTATATTACACATGTATCTGACCGTATATAACACATGTATCTGACCGTATATTACACATGTATCTGACCGTATATTACACATGTATCTGACCGTATATAACACATGTATCTGACCGTATATAACACATGTATCTGACCGTATATTACACATGTATCTGACCGTATATAACACATGTATCTGACCGTATATAACACATGTATCTGACCGTATATTACACATGTATCTGACCGTATATAACACATGTATCTGACCGTATATAACACATGTATCTGACCGTATATTACACATGTATCTGACCGTATATTACACATGTATCTGACCGTATATTACACATGTATCTGACCATATATTACACATGTATCTGACCGTATATTACACATGTATCTGACCGTATATTACACATGTATCTGACCGTATATAACACATGTATCTGACCGTATATTACACATGTATCTGACCGTATATTACACATGTATCTGACCGTATATAACACATGTATCTGACCGTATATAACACATGTATCTGACCGTATATAACACATGTATCTGACCGTATATTACACATGTATCTGACCGTATATAACACATGTATCTGACCGTATATAACACATGTATCTGACCGTATATTACACATGTATCTGACCGTATATTACACATGTATCTGACCATATATAACACATGTATCTGACCGTATATAACACATGTATCTGACCGTATATTACACATGTATCTGACCGTATATTACACATGTATCTGACCGTATATTACACATGTATCTGACCGTATATTACACATGTATCTGACCGTATATTAGACATGTATCTGACCGTATATTACACATGTATCTGACCGTATATTACACATGTATCTGACCGTATATAACACATGTATCTGACCGTATATTACACATGTATCTGACCGTATATTACACATGTATCTGACCGTATATTACACATGTATCTGACCATATATTACACATGTATCTGACCGTATATAACACATGTATCTGACCGTATATAACACATGTATCTGACCGTATATTACACATGTATCTGACCGTATATTACACATGTATCTGACCGTATATTACACATGTATCTGACCGTATATTACACATGTATCTGACCGTATATAACACATGTATCTGACCGTATATTACACATGTATCTGACCGTATATTACACATGTATCTGACCGTATATTACACATGTATCTGACCGTATATAATGTATTTTACATGTATCTGACAGTAGCAGATGCTCTTTAAGGCCCGTTCACACCAAGGATAACTAAGATAACGATAAAGATATAGTTCTAAATTTTTCTCAATATTAATGAATAGCAGTGTTCACAGCACAACTATAACGATAACGGCACAGATAAACTATATAGTTGGAATCAATTTCAGAATGATTTTATCCAGCTGACCGATAAACACACTGACAGCCAATTAGAATCAATCCTGCTTTCAAGAGCTCCAGCATTTAAAGAGACAGGCCAGCACACGCTAATAATAAGCATAACAATGTCATCTGCTTTGTGGACGCTAATTTAGTTTTTATTATTTTATAGTACTTTATAGTTATTTTTATAGTTATCGTTAATGTTAGTATTTAGTTATATATGGTAGTTACTTTAGTTACACTGGTAACGAGTTATGCGTGTACTCAACTATCGAAGTGTTTACATGTTCTCTTGATCGGTTTACGAAAGGAATAAACCAGCCCTTTCAATCGGTTCGAGCTCAATCGGAACGATTAAGGTGTTTACATGAAGGTTTTTTAGTCCGATTGAGCCGTCAATCCGATTACAGTTAGGTCCATATATATTTGGACACAAGCACAATTTTCATACTTTTGGTTCTGTATGCCACCAGAATAAAATTAAAAAGAAACAATCAAGATGAATTCGAAGTGCAGACTTTCAGCTTTAATTCAAGGGGTTGAACAAAAATATCAAGTAAACATTTTAGGAACTGCAACCATTTTTATACACACTATCCCCATTTTCAGGGGCTCAAATGTAATTGGACAAATTAATATAATCATAAATAAAATGTTCATTTTTAATATTTTGTTGAGAATCCTTTGCAGGCAATGACTGCTTGAAGTCTGGAACTCATAGACATCACCAAAGACTGGGTTTCCTGCTTCGTGATGCTTTGCCAGGCCTTAACTGCAGCTGTCTTCAGCTGTTGTTTGTTTGTAGGTCTTTCTGGCTTTAGTTTTACCTTCAGCAAGTGAAATGCATGCTCAATCGGGTTGAGGTCAGGTGATTGACTCGGCCATTGCAGAATATTCCACTTCTTCTCCTTAAAAAACTCCTGGGTTGCTTTTGCAGTGTGTTTTGGATCATTGTCCATCTGTACCGTGAAGCGCCGTCCAACCAACTTTGCTGCATTTGGCTTAATCTGGGTGGACAGTATATTCCTATACTCTTCAGAATTCATCCGGCTGCTTCTGTCTTCTGTCACATCATCAATAAACACCAGTGATCCAGTGCCACTGGAAGCCATGCATGTCCATGCCATCACACTGCCTCCACCATGTTTACAGAAAATGTTGTATTCTTGTATTCTTATTCCTGGATCATGAGCTGTTCCAAGCTTTCTCCATACTTTTTCCTTCCCGTCATTTTGGTACAGGTTGATCTTAGTTTCATCTGTCCAAAGAATGCTTTTCCAGAACTGATCAGGCTTTTTTAGATACTTTTTGGCAAAGTCTAATCTGGCCTTTCTATTCTTGATGCTTATTAATGGTTTGCACCTTGTGGTGAACCCTCTGTATTTGCTCTCGTGAAGTCTTCTCTTGATTGTAGACTTTGACAATGACACACCTACCTCCTGGAGAGTGTCCTTCACTTGGCTAGATGTTGTGAATGGGTTTTTCTTTACCATGGAGAGGATCCTGCGATCATCAACCACTGTTGTTTCCGTGCACGTCCAGGCCTTTTTATGTTGCTGAGCTCACCAGTGGATTCTTTTTTTCTCAGAATGTACCAAACTGTTGATTTGGCCACTCCTAATATTCCTGCTATCTCTCGGATGGATTTATTTTGTTTTTGAAGCCTAATGATGGCCTGTTTTACTTGCATGGAGAGTTCCTTTGAACGCATGATGTATGTTCACAGCAATAAACTCCAAATGCAAATACCACACTTAGAATCAACTCCAGACCTTTTACCTGTTTAATTGATGAAGAAATAACGAAGGAATAGCCCACACCTGTCCATGAAATCGCTTTTGATTAAATTGTCCAATTACTTTTGGTCCCTTAAAAAGGGGGGGGGGGGGGGCTCTCTCAAGAGCTGTAATTCCTAAACCCTTCCTCCAATTTGGATGTAAATACCCTCAGTTTAAACCTGAGAGTGTGCACTTTCAGCCCATATCCATTAAATAACTATAGCTTGAATATGTGTTGGTAAATACCTGAAAAAAAAAAGAAAAATTGTGCCTGTGTCCAAATATATATGGACCTAACTGTATAAGGGTCCATGTAAACGCAGCTAATATACAGTAAAGGCTGACGAGCCGCAGCTGAAGCCGATTGCTAATCAGTGATCAAGGTTGCCCATCAACACAGGTGACACACACACACTTCACAGAAGACAAGAAGAAGGCCACGTTTACACATAGCCGGGTATTTAGAGAAACAATATTCCCACTGGACATTCGCACTGGACTCATTTGACTGGATTATTCTGTGGAAAGGATTTTTGTCATTATCAGGTAAACAAATAAGAGCAAAAAGCCTTATTCTCAGGTCTTAACTCTCATTATAACAGGTCTAAAAATATATTCAAATTACAGCGTTATTTTAAAGATTTGGTTAGTTTTGAAGGCTGTTTATATTCAGTTATTCATATTCTAAATCTGCGCCTGTTTATAGAGTCGGGTCATGGGCTGAAGTGGTTTAAATGCCTAAATTAACTGTCTGAAGCAGCACTTTTTAGGCCACGTTTACACAAAGCCGGGTATTTAGAGAAACGAAAAGCAAACTTAAAGGTAAAACTGACGTTAAGTTAATAATCGGTAAAGTAAAGAAAGCTAACTCTTCCCAAGTAAATTAAGTAATAAATATCAAGTAAGTTTACTGTCAATTACTCTATAATATTGACTAATCTTACTTAAGATTTAATAGTAAGATTACTTAGTAATTCCATTTAACTTACCGTGTTATAATGTGTTCTGCAAACATCTTAAATACTATTATTCTCAATATGGTTTTAATCTGCCATTTTAAGCTATGGAGACTGAAATAAATATGTGCAACTGGTTTCCACATTTTGATTTCTTGTTGCATCACTGCATCAATGGCAAGAGAATAATAATAATAATATAAATGAAGTTCCAAGTGACCAACCAAAGGGAACATTAATTGCTGTAATGGTGACTAAAAATATTTTAGGAAAATCAACATCGATTTATAAAGTCAGCTTATGTGATGTTCTCTCAAATTTTTCAGTTGTATTGACAATTCAACATTCAAGATGACTTGAGGAAATGAGTGACAAGTCCATTAAGATGTTCCCCGCCTCAAAAACCGCACTCAACTCAATCAATTAATCTTTACTTTGGTTTTCTGAGTAAACAAAGCATAGTATGTGAATAGTACAGATTAGTAGATTTTTACAATTAAGTTGTGACATTAAGTAAAGTTTACTAAAAAGATGTTAGTTAGAATCACTGTTGGATTTTACAGTGCAGTAATTCGTCATGAGATAGATCGTGAAGTGAAAGAAATGTCTCATATTTTGGTGATATGGTAAATGGACTGCATTTATATAGTGCTCTCACAGACCCAATGGCCACCAAAGCGCTTTACGTTTGTGCCTCACATTCACTCACTCATTCATACACCGATGACTGGGGTTAGGTGTCTTGCTCATGGACACCTCGACAGGTGGAACCGGGGATCGAACCACCAACCTTTCAGTTTGTAGACAACCTACATGAACCACTGAGCCGCTGCCACCCCAATATCACTGTTCTCCCATTGGTCTTTCCCTCAGGAAGCTGCACTGCATGAGAAACAACATCCACATGAACCTGTTCGGCTCCTTCATCCTGCGCGCGCTCTCCATCCTCCTCAAAGACGCTCTCCTGGACCGGATGAGCAGCGCTCAGAGCGGCCCGCATCACTTCCAGGGGCAGCGCTGGGTCAGCGGACAGGTACGGGCGCTCAGGTGTCACATGACCCGTGTCGTTTACAGGTACAGCTGAATCCAGAGGAAACTGCAGGACAGTTACTGGAAGAGTCTCAAATAAAGCTCTTTAAATCCTTCTGTAAACAGATGCTGAATTGATATGCGAAATACAAGACAAATGCTGCTGTAACGGGTTCACAATTTATATATAACTGATAACTGAGGTTTCCCAGCACATCATGGAAGAGCACATGTTAAACAGAGCAAAGAATTGTGAATCAGAGATTTTAGTTTCAGTCAGCTAAAACTATTTCTTCTTTTTTTGTTTTGTTTTTTTTTGCCGAAAAAACAGCAGATAAATATTTCTTATAGTTTTTTATTTAAATGTTTTTTTTTTTTACATTTATTTTAAATAAAGTTTTTTTTAAGTGTGTGATTTATTAAAATTTTATAGATAATATATAACATTTTTGTTTTGATAAAAAATCTAATAAAATCAGAAACGTGTATATGTATATATATATATATATATATATATATATATATATATATATATATATATATATATATATATATATATATATATATATATATATATATATATACACACACAGTATATTTGAACAATTTACGTGTTTTATTTTTTCCAGGTGCTTCCAGTCGTTATATTTTGTTTTGGTAATAAATAATTCATGATATAATAAAATATAATACTCTAGGATCTGTCTATTATTTCTTTGATCAATCAATCAGATGAGAAAAAAACTGAAATATTATTATTGAATAATTTTTAATAAGGAATAATTGGATTTTTTTTATTAATAGTTTTATATATTTTTGTATCCATTATTTTAAAAACGAGTACACATTATTACACATCCTGCCCAATGTTATCCTCCAAACAATGTGCACTTTTAAAGATAAGGAAAAAATATAGTGAAATGATCTGTGTAGTATCAATAATCAAATTTGTTGTCGATTAGTTTTACTTTCATTATTGATTAGTTGTTGCAGCTCTATAATATTCTATAAAACTGTTTAAAATGAATAAAATCTGTTATATACCCTTCCATCCATTTTCATAATGATATACATTTTGCCGCACATCAGACGGTCTGTGATTGGTCGGTGGGTGTGTCATCAGAAGCTGAATTTGCATATTGCATGCGTTCCTCAGACGGTGACTGGTTGTCGTGTTGCCATGGTGATGATGCAGTACAGCGTGATGGCCAACAACTGCTGGCTGCTGGTGGAGGGCTTGTATCTGCACAGTCTTCTGGTCATCACCGTCTTCTCCGAGAGGAACTACTTCTACATTTACCTCTGCATCGGCTGGGGTGTGTGAGCCGTCAGTTACAGCCTTCTATCTGCTCAAAGAAAGCCCACCAAACTCTCGCTTGAGGAAGTGTTTCTGACGTTACGTTGACTTTGAAGTGGTTTATTGAAGATAAGCCTGCATGAAGGAGCGTGTCTGAATATGAATGAGCTGACGAGGCTTTTGATTGGCTGACTGAGTGTGTGTGTGTGTGTGTGTGTGTGTGTGTGTGTGTGTGTGTGTGTGTGTGTGTGTCTTGTGTTGCAGGTGCGCCGCTCATGTTTGTGCTGCCGTGGATGACAGTCAAATACCTGTATGAGAATGAAGAGTACGTGTCCTTTACTTCACTTCTGACTACAAAAAGAGTTTGGTCACTTAAAAATGTCTTAGCATTAGATAAGATGTCAAACACACTTATTTTGTGATTTAAAACTTATCTAAAGCAGTGACTTCAGGTTTTATTGTGTGCCTGAAATGTCCAAATATATTTTTGTGCTGCTGTATGTGCAGATTTTTGTTCAAATGTTTTCAGTTTGATTTCACTATTTTACATTTTTGGTGAGTTTAAGGACCCCATATGTTGAAATCTCACTTATGTTTTACATTACATGAAATCAGGTATTATAGTTAACTAAAAATTAAACCATAAAATAAAATCATTTTCGTTACTTGAGATAAAATTAACTGAAATATAATAAAATACAAAAAAAAATTATTCAGCCTGTAGCAAAAATTTTAACTTTCCTTTAATTTAATTTGATATACTAAATTAAAATTACTGAATTAAAAATGAATAGAAAAATAATATAAAAAAATAATAAAATTACAAAAAAAACTCAAATTAAAATGATAAAGCACAATATGAAAATAAAAACATATGAAAAAATGTTTTTATTATGAATATGAAAAAAATATATATATATATATATAAAGAGAGAGCGAAAGAGAGAGAGAGAGATCAGTATTAAAATGTATTGTTATATTTTGTTTTTATAATAAATAATTATATAATAAATACAATATTTTATAGTTGATAATATATAATATTCTAGGGCTGTATTTTATCTGTCAGTTATTTATTTGATAATTGTATGAATCAGATTTTAATCAAAATCATTGTATTAATTATTTATATATAAAATTATTTTTAATTGAATTATTATCCATCTCAATGTTGTTCTCCAAACAATGTGCCACTCGAGGATGTGAGAAACTCCTGCGTGTGTGTGAACCAGCGGGATCTCATTAGTATGCGTGGCTTTGTGTGCTTAAAGTGCAGTTGGAAACACAGTATACACTGATATATACAAAGGCAATGTATTGATAAGCGATAACTCAAGTGTTAACAGTGTCTCATGCCGCCTGATTCTGGATCAGTGTGAGTGTTTGACCTGATGAACCTCCTGTGACTGTAGCCACACCCCTTTCTTTCTGCACCAATCAGCTGCTCCCGTTATGACGTCACTGTAACTCTCATGGCTTCTGTATTTGGTCCCTCTTTCTCTTTTCCTCTCTGCGGTAAAACACCTCTTATAACTCCCCCTCTTTTATTTGCCTTTCTGTTTATTGTTTTGAGTTTAATTTGATTCATCAGTGGGTGATGTGCTGACACTACACAGCAAAAACCCCAGTGTTAAATGAACTCTCCTGGGAGTTTATTTGGCTCCAGCCTCAAGAGTGTTAAGTGTTAAAATATGAGTGTTAAATTAACACTCAAGAGTGTTAATGTTAATAAGCTAATTAAGTGATCAATTGAGTGATGATTGAGCATTACTGAAGACACCTGATGTTAACAAGCAGAATCACTGAAAGAGAAAATCTAATTTTAAGTCACCATTATGTTGATCAGTGTTTGCTTTAGTTGGCCAGTTGACCCTTACATTATTAACATTAGATTTTGTTTGGCTGTTGTAACTAAGCTATGATAGCTAGATGAACAAAGAGAAAATTTGATTTAGTCATGTTTGAGCATAAATGCATAATAACCTGAATCTTTAAACTAATTTAGAGAGTTAGGATTACACTGTTGATTACAGCAGCCCTTGAAATTTATAGCTTGTGGTTTTCAGCATTTTCAGTATAATCAAAAATATTTATTTAAAGTTGTTCTGAATAAAAGACATTGAACTTTTTATTTAATTAGACACACTTGACATCAATAATCAGCCAGTGAATCTCAACAATGGTGATGATAATAAAGCATGTTGCAGTGCATTCTGGGTGCCACCAATCAAAACTCATCCATTACTCCCATCATGCATTGCGGTATGAATAAATTATGATCTGAATTGTCTTAGTAATTCCCTTTTCCTAATTGAATATTCTTTTTGTCACCATTGTTGAGATTCATACGCTGAATCTTGATGTCTGTGTGTGCCTAAAAGAAAGATTTTTTTTTTTTTTTATCAGAACAACTTGTAAGAAATCCTTTTTATTACTGTATATTGTCACTGGATCATATGCTGTAGATTCATTATAATGCTGTAATTAATAATATACTTTTAAATGAGAGGTTAAGCTCTAAATGAGTTCAGGGATTCAGGTCAATCGATGATTATGTTGAAACATAACCACCAACACCTGATCACCTTTTCTTTTTGTTCATCTGTTTGTTATAACTCGATTACAACAGCAAAATCTAAAGTTAATGATTTAAGGGTCAACTGCCCAACTAAAGCAAACACTGATCTTCATAATGGTGACTTAAAAAAATAGATTTTCTCTTTCAGTGATTCTGCTTGTTAACATCAGGTGTCTTCAATAATGGTCAATATCACTCAATTGATCACTTAATTAGCTTATTAACTTAACACTCTTGAGTGTTAATTTAACACTCATATTTTAACACTTAACACTCTTGAGGCTGGAGCCAAATTAACTCCCAGGAGAGTTCATTTAACACTGGAGTTTTTGCTGTGTACATATTTCATAACCCACAGTTCAGTTTGTATAGGTTTATTTTCCTTGTTGGTTTTCTTCTTTGTTGTGCGCTATTGTAGCTCAGGGCCACGTTTATGAATAAAGACTGAATATTCTGTGCTTAAAACAAGTCAATTAGCAGATGAATTATTGCGAGTACTTTTATAAAATTACATTTCTGCTTTTATATCACCCAAAAAATGGTCCCCAGTTGAAGTTTAAGTTTATTTATAAAAGCACGTTAGAAGAAAATTACAACCAAAAAAAACCCTAAATACAAAAGAAAATGGACAAATAACAGTTTAAAGGAGCTGTTGTAAGTTCCTCTTTTCTTTAAGAAAAACAGGGTTTCATTTTTCATTTTAAATCAGGTCTGGATTTGACTTCTAAATTAATTTGGATTTCTCCATGGTCTGATAAATGAGTCCCGCTGGGGTATTAAAAACTCACACTGGTTCCAGTTCAGACTTGTCTAAAGGATTAAAAAAATGTGTGTGTATTTACAAGTTTGTGAAAGACAAAAACGTACCAAATAAATACCTATGAAAGCTAATGAGCTCACTCTGTTGCAACAGATGCACTCATGTTCACTGGTGGATGAGTGGGATTTATTAGAAATAGTTATTAAATGAGGAAAAAAAACACTTCATCAGTTAAAAACACTTCTTTTCAAATAACAAAAAATCAGAGCAGAACCAGATCGTTGGCATGGAAACACCTAATTAAAGACACCTGCTACTCTTACTCAGACGAGTGCTCACACACACACACACACACACACACACACACACACACACACACACACACACACACACACACACACACACACACACACACACACACCTACCTTAAAGTCAATATGACATCTAAACTCACTCTGTTTACTAGTTTCCGGACTTATTTATCAGGGAATGTTATTCTAAAAGAAACACTATAATCAAAATTTAATGAAACTTGGTCTGCCTCTCAAACGACCATCAGTTCCTGAGGATAAAATAAAGTTCTGCACCGCAGATTTCTGTTGTTTCTTATTAAATATGCAGTTTCATTCTGAATGATGTCACATCAGTCTTAGAAGAAAAGCTTCTATATGGAATCTTAAAGTGTTCCGTCAGGCGCTTCATATTTAGAACCTTTCAGCGGTTCCATCATGGCATCATTTAGTTCTAATAAATACAGTTTAATTTAAATGCATGTTATTAATAAAACAGCTTGCAAACTGAAATCATCTGTTTAGCATGAACGTATTCTGCAATAATTTAAGACATTTCCCCTTTTTAGCTTAAATTGTTCTTTAAAATTAAGCCTAGAGTTCTATATAGAACTTCATTATTAGACAGAACTGTAACTAAGTGATGAATGTCTTGAAAATAGCATTCCATGCAAATGCAAACTTGTCACCAGTTGTATGAAAAATGTATTAGCATTGTTATGAGTGATAATTTTTCCATGTTTAAATCGATGGATTGTGATGTTTTGTCATATGCAGATGCTGGGAAAGGAATATCAACATGGGCTACTGGTGGATAATCCGTTCTCCCATTCTGTTTGCGTATCTGGTAAGAGACTCAGACTTACATGTGATCTTATTCAACGTGTTAGAAATGAAAAGAACTGCAGATTTGCATGACAACGAACCCATCAGTCATGTGTCAATGCAGAACATCTGCTCTGTGTGTGTTTGTGTTGCATATGTATGTGCTGAAGTATTGAGATTCTGGCGGTCTCTAATATTATTCTGCATTCAGACACACACACACACAATCTCTTGCTGATATTATCCGAGGACTGTTTCATCGAGCGCCTCAGGCTCAGGAACGCTTTATGAACTCGGCGTGTCACTAAGCGTTTGTTCGGCGCGCTCATCAACACATATAAAAATGCTCTGGGGGCTTCACAAAGTAGCGAAGACCATCACAACAGAAATGTTGGTTCTACACAACCTAAATGATGTATTTCACGAGTCCCATTTGTACTGCAGCAATAGCCATGTTTTGATTTAATAAAAAAGTACATAAAAAAAAGAAGGCATTAGCAGAAACGGGTTATGAAAATTTTTAATGCGATATGTGAATCCAATGATGACGATGACGTACGGATTGTTCTGTTTTCAGCTACTGAAAAGTTAGCTTAATTCTATAATTACATTATAGAAGGAATATTATGTTTATATATTATATAAACATAATATTCCTTTTGTTTGATGCAGAATTAAACACATTGTGTACTTTATATCTTCTGTCATTATTTTATTTTGGTGGGTTTGAGCTGTAATTATAGGTTAATGCTCATTACTGTTACTTTTAAAAATATATATAGTTAAAGTGCCCTTATTATGATTTTTAGATAGCATCTTTCATGTAGTGTGTAATAAAGCCATTTGTGAATGTAAAAAACTCTGCAAAGTTTCAAAGATCACAGTGCAGATAAATTAAGTTATTGTCTCCTAAAAGAAAGGCAATTCTGAACTGCTTGAAACAAGTCATCATAGCAGAATAGACCAATCACAACAGACCAGGCCATCTGACCAATCAGAGCAGAGTAGACCAATCACAACAGACTGGGTCATCTGACCAATCAGATCAGAGTAGACCAATCACAACAGACTGGGTCATCTGACCGATCAGAGCAGAGTAGACCAATCACAACAGACTGGGTCATCTGACCAATCAGAGCAGAGTAGACCAATCACAACAGACTGGGTCATCTGACCAATCAGAGCAGAGTAGACCAATCACAACAGACTGGGTCATCTGACCGATCAGAGCAGAGTAGACCAATCACAACAGACTGGGTCATCTGACCAATCAGAGCAGAATAGACCAATCACAACAGACCAGGCCATCTGACCAATCAGAGCAGAGTAGACCAATCACAACAGACTGGGTCATCTGACCAATCAGAGCAGAGTAGACCAATCACAACAGACTGGGTCATCTGACCGATCAGAGCAGAGTAGACCAATCACAACAGACTGGGTCATCTGACCAATCAGAGCAGAATAGACCAATCACAACAGACTGGGTCATCTGACCAATCAGATCAGAGTAGACCAATCACAACAGACTGGGTCATCTGACCGATCAGAGCAGAGTAGACCAATCACAACAGACTGGGTCATCTGACCAATCAGAGCAGAGTAGACCAATCACAACAGACTGGGTCATCTGACCAATCAGAGCAGATTAGACCAATCACAACAGACTGGGCCATCTGACCAATCAGAGCAGAGTAGACCAATCACAACAGACTGGGTCATCTGACCAATCAGAGCAGATTAGACCAATCACAACAGACTGGGTCATCTGACCAATCAGAGCATCTCTTTACATGCATGAAAACCGTCTGACACCTTGTCAGAAATAAAATTGCCATGAATGAATTGCATTTTATTTAGAAATAAATGTATGTATTATTAGTATTTTTAGTACATTTAGTAATATATTTGTGGTTGTAATAATGCATTATGTTTTGACATATTACCATGTACGGTAATTAAACAGAGATATTGAGGTCGTTTGAATGACACATCACATGATGGCACATGATTTTAACCTCTCTTTCTTTCTCTCTCTCTCTTTCTTTCTTTCTTTCTCACTCTCTCTTTCTTTCTCTCTCTCTCTTTCTTTCTTTCTTTCTCTCTCTCTCTTTCTTTCTCTCTTTCTCACTCTCTCTCTTTCTCTCTCTCTCTCTCTCTCCCTCTCTCTCTCTCTCTCTCTTTCTCTCTCTCTCTTTCTCTCTCTTTCTCTCTCTCTCTTTCTCTCTCTCTCTCTCTCTCTCTCTCTCTCTCTCTCTCTCTCTCTCTCTCTCTCTCTCTCTCTCTCTCTCTCTCTCTCTCTATATATATATATATATATATATATATATATATAATATTTCTTCTCTTCTGGATTAGATTAATTTCATCATATTCATTCGTATAATAAAGATTCTGATGTCCAAGCTGAAAGCGCATCAGATGAGATACACCGACTATAAGTTCAGGTAAAGAGCGTCGTCTTTATTCCACACAAACACACGTCACGGCCTCGTTGAACGTGTGTATCTCTCTCGACCTCCTCAGGCTGGCCAAGTCCACGCTCACACTCATCCCTCTGCTGGGAATCCACGCCATCCTCTTCACCTTCGTCATCGACGAGTCCGTGCCGAAGGAGTCTCTCCTGCGGCTGATCCGCCTCTTCTATGACCTCCTGTTTAGCTCCTTCCAGGTCAGAGGGCAAAGGTCACACACATACACACACACAGCTGTGTTTTTGTCATTTGTGAGGACATTCCATAGGCGTAATGGTTTTTATACTGGACAAACTGTATATTCTATCCCCTTATAACCCTATCCCTAAACCTGCCCATCACACACACACACACACACACACACACACTGCCCCTATCCCTAAACCTACCCATCACACACACACACACACACACACACACACACACACACACTGCCCCTGTCCCTAAACCTACCCATCACAGGAGACATTCTGTATTTTTACATTTTTAATAAAACACTGCTTAGTATGATTTTAAAGCCTTTTGAAATATGAGGACTCAGGAAATGTCCTCATAAATCACGTTCAAGTTGTAATACCAGTGTAATACCCATGTCATTATACACATTTGTGTCCTCACAAATCACAAAAACAAACAAACACACACACACACACACACACACACAGCATTTCAAACAGAGATGGGATTGTATCTGCAGATGGAGTTCATGTGTGTTGTCTTTTTTATTTTATTTTTTTTATTGCAGAACTTTACATAACTACCAACTCAGGGAAGTTAAGCAAGGTGTACAAATAAACAAACAATCAGAAAATATCCTGGGTTTGCACACATCAAATTATGTAATACATACACAAAAAAGAAAGACAAGCATAATAATAAGGTCAAGTCATGTCTTTGAATAAATCATCATAATGCATCAAAAATGTTGCACTTTTTTTGTTATTTATAAGTCTAAGGGGTGAAATAAAAGAGTCAAAATCAGCGAGAAAAAGAGGAAAGCTCAAAGGAGATTTAAGCCACTCTTGCTTGTTCATGTGTGTTGTGTGTAATCGTAGGGTTTGCTCGTGGCCATCCTGTACTGCTTTGTCAACAAAGAGGTAAGAAATGTTTCTCTTTTCTCAAAATCATCACTTAAAATCACAGAAAAGCAGCAGTTCTCAACTGGTTTTGCTTCAGAAACACATTTTGATTTATTTTTTGGACTTGGATTGTTGACCCAAGACCAGTTTTTTTTTTTTTATCATTGAGGTACTATTAGTGTTTCATTTATATTATAGGTTAGTTTTTATTTATATTTTCAATTTTCATTATCATTTTCATTTTGGTTAAAGTTAAAGGTTTAGTAATTGACTAAACTGTTAAATCGTTTAACGCTTAGTTTATTTAAAGTAATGAAAATGTGTTAGTTATATTTAACTATAGTAACCCTGCTCAAGAGATCTAAAAAAATTGCAACAAATAAATAAAAATAGCATGCCAATATGAAAAAGTATTACACTATTCGGTGGAATATGAAATTTGACCATTTTAGAAAATATATGCGTCGTTGAAGAAACCGAATTGTCACAAAGTGGTCGTTCAACCACGTTGGTCAATGACGTCACGCAGGCGGTGGAGTAATAACTTCTTTTAATGAATCTGTTTGAGACCAAATTAACGCTAGATGTTTTGCTATAAATTACAGACATGGCATCTGAGGACTATTTCAAATTTTTCTTCAAAAAATTTCATAATTCAATCATAAGGTCGATCTTACGTACTAGAGCACGTTCGCACATGCGCACTTTACAAAAAAGGTGTTTTAAATCTCTTGACAAACTAAATGACATTGTATGTATTCTAAATAAAAAAGATCTAGATTATTCTGAATGTCAGCTTGCTTATTTGGCTCAAGATAAGCATTTATTGAGTCTAAATGTCATGAAAACAAGAAACTCGAGAGCCGTCGTTTAAACCACACAACTTTGCGATGCTGTTAGCGAATGTTCGTTGGTTTTCGGGAAACACAGACTCGTTGAACTGCTGATAACGACTGACCATAGTTGGCTAGCGATGCTTTCGGGAATAGTCCTTGGACTCAGGCTGTTTCTCCTGCTCTCCAGGTCCAGAGCGAGATGCTGAAGAAGTGGAAGAGGTGGAAACTGGGCAAGGACATCGAGGAAGAGTACCGTCACACCCACAGCCAGACGCCCCACGGCAAAAGTGTCAGCATGGCCCCGGCGATGGCCCACGAATGCCCCGACACCCCAGAGGCGGCGAGCACGGCCTCAGCGGAGTCCCAGCGTCTCGTGTCGTGTCTTCAGAACGGGGTGAGCCGCAGCAGAGGCCGAGCGAGACTGCAGATCTCCTCCGAGCCACAGGGGGGCGCCAGTAACTGCAGCTCTCTGACCGAAGACATCTGTCTGGAAGAGCGTCCCCTCAACAGCGAGTGCTCAGCGGGGGTGGCGGAAACTAACGTTTGAGGACGGATGTTTAAACACTAATGGATCAATGGAAAAGATGGTACATTCCAGATACAGACTTAACATTAAAAAGCAGCTTCTATCATGAGAAATTATGGTGCTGTGGATCCATCAATAACAAGCCGAAACTGTCTCCTGAGTTGGTAAATGACTAAACAGTTGGGCTGTCAAAATGGCTGAAAAGCTAAATTCAGATTTCTTTCTTAAATATTAGCAAAATTCAAATTATATTCGAATTCTAAAGGCATTACTTAATGTTTGAGGAAAAGTAGTGTTGCGTCCTATGGCCACAAGAGGGCGCACGCGAGCGCAATAAGCAAATATAAACCAAATCAAGCATTGCATCTTTTATTGAAATGAAATGACATTAACTTTTTAAAGAGCATTCGCTTTTAAAACAATTGTTCTTAAATAAAATACAATGTCCTTAATGTGCAAGGAAAACGAAGTAACACAAGTGCAGAAAACTGTAAGTGCATCAGTAAGCTAAGAAAACACGCTTCAACACAGTGTAATGAACTACATGAACACAAAATAGCAAACTGCCATTCGGAAACACTCCACTTCTACTCACGACATCTACATATTGTTGGTCAGAAACACCAGACGCTTACCTTGATCTGACCGATGTGCAGGTATGGTAAAAGTATGTTGTTGCTCGATATTTGTCACCAACTGAGTGTTTTCGTCAGCAGGAAGTCTTTTTCCGCCATTTTGCAAATTAAAAGCGCGGCCGCAAAGCTAACAAACAAGCTAACAAAAACAAACCGCGTCAGTTACGTCATCATCATGTCTTGCGCCTCTTGACTCAACAACAATGTGCTTATTCGACCAATATTTGAAATTCTAATTTTTCTTTGACAGCCCTATAAACAGTATTAATTATTGGTGCTTTCTAAGCTCATTCATTAGGGTTATGGGTTATTTCTCTTTTGACTGAGCAACCACCATAGAAACCACCCAACATGGTTTTGGAAATACCAATTACATTATGTATTCAGCAGACGCTTTTATCCAAAGCTTAAGCAGAACCATATTCTCAGTATACAATGCCATTTTCATTGGATTCGCTGGATTAGGAAACAAACTAGAGCTCAAGAAATAAAACGATGCTGCTTCTTGAAGGTTCTGTGTGTCAGCGGCTTATTCCACCAGAGGATCCGAGAGGGAGAAGGGTCTGGAAAGCTGCTTCGTGCCTCATTATGAAGCCACTTCTCATTCAGTGCCAATGAAAACACTTGGTTATTTATTTACCCTCTCAGGAGTTCAAATCGCTGTCATTGGGTCGTCCTTTAAGAAACGCTCAGTTCTGTTTAAATAACCACGGACTAAAGACAGTGAAACTTGTCAATCCGAGATCATCATTGGCTCCGCATCAGTAACCCTGAGTTTGGTGTTCCACATGGGCTGTTCGCTTGGTATCGTGACCAGACGCTTTAATAAACCGTGTCAAATTCAAGCATTGGAAGCGTACAGTGTAAAGCTACTGTTTACATGCTATATGTCTATCCACACACTTCACTGAAGTGCCATTCTTACACACTACCCACAATTCATTGGGATGAAAAAAAGCAGCTCATTTGAGAGCTTGGGAATGTCCTGTAGGCTTCTGGGATTACTTACTTATTTAAGTGAAGACAGGATATTTTAACTTGCAAGACTGAAACACTCTCCCTGTTCATGATGCATTATTGACTGAAGCGATAAGGTACTAGAGGTGGTTGTTCAATTATGAAAATAAATATTTATGAATATGCATCACTTAAAATCACAGTTACATGATCTAAAGCATGCAACATTTCTTATATGATTTTGCTTCAGAAACCCAGTTTTAGATCGGAGTGGATTGGTGATCCAAGAATGTTATTTTAGTACAACTGAGTAACTATTATACATTTTATTAAGATTTTGAATTAGTGGCAAAACTTTACAATAAGGTTTCATTTATTACATTGGTTAACATGAACTAAAAATGAACAACACTTCTACAGCATTTATTACTCTTAATGTACATTTACTAATAGATTTTTTAAATCAATAGTTGTATTTATTAACATTAGTTAATGCATTGTGAACTAACATGGACAAATAATGAACAACCATATTTGTATTAACTAACAATAACAAAGTTTTATTTAAAAGAATTTAACAAACAAAAAAATCAGAGTATTAGTTAATATATTAACTAATGTTATTAAACAAGACCTTATTGTATTGTTACGGAATTCATTTTTATTTGTGTATTTTTTTTTTTCATTTTAATTAACATTTTGTTGTTTTTTGCCATTATTATTTGTTTATTTAATTTTAGGATTTTAGTAAAGTTAAACTAAATGAAAATGAGAAATTACACCTTGACAGCTGCAGCTGAAATATGAGTATACAAGAGATTATAAAGTATATGAGTATATATTGTTATAAAGCGGATGCAGTGCCACAATATAAAAAACCTCAAGTGATGAAAGGTTTTATAAAACAAATAGTTTAGTGTCAAATGGCATCCTTCTGCTTGAAGATTTAGTCCCTATTACATAATGTTGCTGTGCACCAAAATAATCAGAAATGAACGAGCCGGTGTTTCGTGTTAGCGGTTTCTGATTTACATAACGCTTTATTGACCAATCAGAAGCCAGCCAAACCTTTAAAGATGTTAAAGATGCTGTTTATATGTTTTGTGTTTATAAGATTCACATTTAAAAGATGAGATTGATTTAGTTGAAACCTGACAGCTAAATCTCAAATGACGATCCATCTAAAGCTTCATGTGTGAATAATGCAGCATCATAAACACGGAGCTTCGTGTGGAGTCCTGGAGGTCATGTGATCGTGAGCTCGCGCACCTGCTTCTTTTGAGTGTTATTGTGCTTTGTGGAAAGAATTTGTTTATGGAAGAGTTGAATTATGGTACATGTGTAAATCACTTTGAACATAAAGAGGGAGCAAAAAAACGCTGAAATCGAAAGGAAAGTGAAAATAAAACTCCATGAGCCTGGATGTTTAGTCTGTTGTGGATCGGTTTGATTTACTGTTTCATATGGAGATCTCTGGGAACTACACACACACACACACACACACACACACACACTCTGTAATAAAGGCCTGCTGAAGTGAGGGATGCACCTCTTCTTCCCCCTTCATTAATTCTGTTCTCAGGTCATTTGCTGAAGCTCGCTCGCTCGCTCTCTCTCTCTCTCTCTCTCTCTCTCTCTCTCTCTCTCTCTCTCTCTCTCTCTCTCTCTCTCTCTCTCTCTCTCTCTCCCTCTCCCTCTCTCTCTCTCTCTCTCTCTCTCTCTCTCTCTCTCTCTCTCTCTCTCTCCCTCTCCCTCTCCCTCTCTCTCTCTCTCTCTCCCTCTCTCTCCCTCTCTCTCTCTCTCTCTCTCTCTCTCTCTCTCTCTCTCTCTCTCTCTCTCTCTCTCTCTCCCTCTCCTTATGATGCAGTAATCTATGTTAATGAGGCACATTTAATGAGCATATGGTCTGATCAAACATTCTGACACGTTTCACCGGCCGCCGGCGTAATTTCCAGCATTTCTTTTACGGCCCTGATTTACGGCTGGATGGATCATTTGACTGTGAATGACTCTGAGATTGTAACTGTGTGTCATTTACAAAAGACACGGATATATTCCCTCGTGTATCCTTCAGGTCATGTACTGCGGTATTACTGCAGTGCTCGCACACATAATTTTACAATGGAAGCTAAACTGCAGTTTAACAGAGCATTTCTGTACTGTCAAGAAAACACGTTTAGCTTTTAAACATTTAAAATGCTCCTAAGTTTAAAAAGTGATTTTGTAACATCCAACGTAAAGGATTAGTTCACTTAAGAATTAAAATGTCCTGATCATTTACTCACCCCCACGTCACCCAAGATGTCCATGTCTTTCTTTCTTCAGTCAAAAGAAATTAAGGTTTTTGAGGAAAACATTCCAGGATTTTTATCCATATTTTTGCAGTTTCAGTGCAGCTTCAAAGTCTCTTCGCGATCCCAGCCGAGGAACATCTTGTCTAGCCAAACCATCGGCCATTTTATTAATAAATTACATTTACATCCTTTTTAACAACAAATAGGCTACCACATGGATATCTTGGATGGGGATGAGTAAATAATCAGGAAAATGTAATTCTGAAGTGAACTATTCCTGGTTAATTTACTCTTGATTAACCATCAAGATTATTCATATTTTTATCATATCATTCAGCTTGAATTTTGCATGATTATATGCTAGATTTCTCTAGAGGCGTTAATGTCATCAAATTAGACTGTAAATAAATACCTTTGTGAAAACAACACAGACTAGCCTAATAAAAAGGCTTTATCGTACAGTGAGCTGGTGACCTCATGGGTGAATCACATGACCAGCCGGATAATACTCGAGTCTCGATTCATCCCGGAAGTTATTGGACACCGTGACTGCATCCGAAAAACTGTACAACAAGACGCAGTCCTTCACTCGTGGAATAAATTAATCTAATTGTAAATAGAGCATGTATACATTTGCAACGATAAAACGTGCGGTCTGGTAAATCACCAGGGGCCAGTTGCATAAACATAGCCATTATGTTAAGACAGTGTCTTAAGAACTAGTATGACCAACTAGCCGTTAGTTAGGGGTAATCAGTCTAACTGGTCGGCAGACCAATGTATATGTTTCTATGTAACTAACTTTAAAAAGTTATGAACAGTGTTGAAGACAAAAATGGATGACTTCCTTGCAAGACTAGTCTTCAGTTTATTCAACTCGTCCCAGAAATTGTATAGGCTAAAAAAAATTGTTTGGACTTAGCTCGATATGTGAGGTCATGTTACACTGCTAAGAATGACAGAAATATCTGAGATATTGTTTTAAATCTCTATTTGCCGACTGATATTGTCCAGTTCGTATCGTCCTACTCCCATTTCCCTCGTGTCCCCTCAACGGTCTGTCTGTGTTTTTGCTGCGTTTAATTGATGATAAACAGTTTGTTTGGCCTGTGGCTCCACATAATCTAGCAAGTTTGTGTGATCATGCTTCTTGTGTGTTTATAATCGAAATGTTCGTGTGAATATTAACACGGTCACGCGCGCCCACCGTGTCAACGGAAGTCACGGGATTCATGTAAGTTGTTTATTTACTTTGAGTCTGAGTTTTTAATTGAAAGTATCCGTCTTCATGTATCTCGTCTGCTCGGTGAATGAACTGAAGGAGTGAGACTGTTCTAAACCCCAGAGAGTGCCTTGGACACTGAGATAGCATCCTATGAAATGGACCTCGTAAATCACCGATAAGCAGTGATATGTAGGCTACGTGTGGATTAGCATGCTAAGTTACAGCAATGTATTACAATAAGGATAACAATGCACTACTAATATTTTTTTAGAATTAATTTTACATTAATGTAATAGAGTCAAAAAGCTTATAGGCGTCTGTCTGCCTCCTGATAAGCTTAGCGCTCGTTTACTCTCTCCGTAGGCTAATGACTGCGATTTAAAGTCACTCAGACACTGCATCCCTGTTCTCATCACACACTCCACCAACTCACTCAAAGACAGACAGAAAGTGCTAGAAACGGATGAGAAAGCGAAGACATGCATGGAAATGCTACTCGAAACAGGTCATAGAATTTTTTATTCTTTATTTGTCCTAATGCACGACTGATTTTGAATGTCAATGGAGAAAGATGATTTAGCCAATCTGGATTTCAATTTTCAGTTTTACTGGCATGACAAAAGATCACAATGTCAAAGCACAAAAGCAAGTGAACAAGAAAAAATTGTAAAAAAAAAAAAAAAAAAAAAAAATATATATATATATATATATATATATATATATATAAGTTAATTGTAAAAAATGTGCACATTAAGTATTAAAATTATATTGACAAAAAAAGCAATTAGTAATTTACCATTTTATGGACCATTTTATAATAGTTTTCATTATTATTATTATTATTATCATTCAAGCTCTTTTAGCCCCTTGTTTGTTTTAACAGAAGAAATGTTGGATTTGCATTGACATGAACGGTAAGTGATGACATTTCTTTGTGTGAATCAGTTGCCATCAATCAAAAACCATTGGCTAAACTGACCAAGTAAAGCTGTATGATTTAGTCATGTATGCATTTGATCGTGACCTTTAGAGCTGCTCACTGTCAACATTAAAAAAAAAAAATACTAATACCAGAACGTGTCTTGGCTCACACAAAGGCCCAAGTGTTGTGTTTTCTGTACACTCCTTCAGTCCTGCTTGTCTAAGATGAGTCAGACCAGCCATTTACTCAAGAACTGAGACTTTACTGAAGTGATTCCTCAAATAAACACTTCTGACAAGCATTTATGAAACCTTCTGATGGCCTGTTATTGGTCTGCCAGTCTGGTTATTTAGTACTATAAATCTATGAACATTTCACAAATAATTTCTTGAATTGTAAGGGAATGAAACTTAGGCTGAATCACAAGCACATGCCACAGATTTGAAGGTCTTTTTTATTTTTTTGTCTGCATGTTGTTGTGCTCTGCAGTTAATACAATTCTAAGATTTACAAAGTGTATAATGAATAATGACTTGTCTTTGACTTAACTTCAATTATGGATAGTTGTGTTTCCACACAATACACATGTTATCTCTACTCAAATACTTCATGTATGAACTAAACTGAACTGAGTAACAACCAAAATTAGACAAAATAACTTGATTGAATAAAGTTGATTTGAAGGAAACTGTTAGCAAATAATAACTTTTCTTTACACATGCAAAACAATATAACGTCCATATACACAAAACTGGGTAGAAAATAAATGTGGTTCAGTATCCTGTTGCCCTAAAACATTTGCTTTTTAAACATGCCAGCAGTCATATCACCCTGTAGCCCAAGACTGGTCCCCACTGAAGCTGAGCAGGGCTGGTCAGTGTCTGGATGGGAGACTCCTGAGAAACCCAGGTTGCTGCTTGTTAGTGTTAGTGAGGCCAGCAGGGGGCGCTCACCCTGTGCTCTGTGTGGGTCCTAATGGCCCAGTGTAGTGATGGGACACTATATTGTCATAGAGCACCGTCCTTCGGATGAGACGTTAAACCGAGGTCCTGACTCTCTGTGGTCATTAAAGATCCCAGGATGTCCTTCGAAAAAGAGTAGGGCATAACCCCGGTGTCCTGGCCAAATTTGCCCCTTGGCCCCTGTCCATCATGGCCTCCTAATCATCCCCATATACTGATTGGCTTCATCACTGTCTCCTCTCCACCAGTAAGCTGGTGTGTGGTGGGCGTACTGGCGCAATATGGCTGCCGTCGCATCATTGGTGATGGTTGAGGAGATTCCCCCCCCTTGTAAAACGCTTTGAGTACCCAGAAAGTGCTATATAAATGTAATGAATTATTATCAAACATGTTTCTTGGATTATGGTGATAATTATCTGTAAAACAATAGAAGACAGTAAAATGTCCACATTTGTGTGTGTGTAGCTAAAGGGCTATGAACAAATTAAATATTAATGAGTGCATTTTTCTTTGTTGATTGAATTATTTTCCCATTCAACACCATAACCGCACTGCACTCATCTTAATAATTCAAACACACACACTTTTATATAGTGGGATTTCCCATTGAAAATTGATTGTTTTTATATTGAGCTAATTATATTTGCTCTAAATCTAACCCTCACACAAATCTGTTCAGTTCTGAAGGATGTTCACAATGCCAACCTCAACATTACAGAGTGTGTGTTCAAATCAGATCTGTTTAATCCTGTTGGCAAAATGATCTAAAAATATTTTATGGTCTGACCATGAAATAAATTACAATGTTATTGATCTCCTGTAATTTCACATTACTCCAGTGCCGTTCATTCATGAAACAACATTTGAATTTCATTTGTAAGTTTAATGTTCCGCCAAAATGCAGGTTTATTTTGACCTTTAGGCTAGCTACATTTAAATGTAAGAATCCAGTGTCTGATGTTCAATTGAATATGAGGGTTAGAGAAGAGAAATGTAGTATGAAACAGCAGAAATGAAAAAGGCACGTCCTCATACATATTGAAATTGGATCCACCCTCACAGGCATCCACTCAGTCATGCATAATAAATCCATTGCTTTGGAATTTTATCATGTCAGATAAATAGGAAAAATCCCAAAAAGATTATTCACTTTTATTTTCCTGGTGCAATCGGACTCCTCAAACTGTAGGTATGGACATTTGAATTTGCAGTGAACTTTAATAAACCCTTTGTTGCATAAAGATTATGCAACAAAACCAAAGTGAGAAGAAAGACCCTATGAGAGACATTGGGTGCTTCTCAATATCCCTCCTCGTGTCCTCGCTCCTCCGTCCTCCATCCTATGACCCGGAAACCGATCGAGCTCAGCCATCTTGAAGGACATCTCAATTCTCTAATTGCACCACGAGGAGTGAGGAGCTTCCAGAGGAGTCATGAGCGAGGAGCTTCCAGAGGAGTCATGAGGAGCTTCTAGAGGAGTCATGAGCGAGGAGCTTCCAGAGGATTCATGAGCGAGGAGCTTCCAGAGGAGTCATGAGCGAGGAGCTTCCAGAGGAGTCATGAGCGAGGAGCTTCCAGAGGAGTCATGAGCGAGGAGCTTCCAGAGGAGTCATGAGCGAGGAGCGAGGAGCTTCCAGAGGAGTCATGATCGAGGAGCTTCCAGAGGAGTCATGATCGAGGAGCTTCCAGGAGTCATGATCGAGGAGCTTCCAGAGGAGTCATGATCGAGGAGCTTCCAGAGGAGTCATGAGCGAGGAGCTTCCAGAGGAGTCATGAGCGAGGAGTGAGGAGCTTCCAGAGGAGTCATGATCGAGGAGCTTCCAGAGGAGTCATGAGCGAGGAGCTTCCAGAGGAGTCATGAGCGAGGAGTGAGGAGCTTCCAGAGGAGTCATGATCGAGGAGCTTCCAGAGGAGTCATGAGCGAGGAGCTTCCAGAGGAGTCATGAGCGAGGAGTGAGGAGCTTCCAGAGGAGTCATGATCGAGGAGCTTCCAGAGGAGTCATGAGCGAGGAGCTAGCTTCCAGAGGAGTCATGAGCGAGGAGCTTCCAGAGGAGTCATGAGCGAGGAGTGAGGAGCTTCCAGAGGAGTCATGAGCGAGGAGTGAGGAGCTTCCAGAGGAGTCATGAGCGAGGAGTGAGGAGCTTCCAGAGGAGTCATGAGCGAGGAGCTTCCAGAGGAGTCATGAGCGAGGAGCTTCCAGAGGAGTCATGAGCGAGGAGTGAGGAGCTTCCAGAGGAGTCATGATCGAGGAGCTTCCAGAGGAGTCATGAGCGAGGAGCTTCCAGAGGAGTCATGAGCGAGGAGCTTCCAGAGGAGTCATGAGCGAGGAGCTTCCAGAGGAGTCATGAGCGAGGAGCTTCCAGAGGAGTCATGAGCGAGGAGCTTCCAGAGGAGTCATGAGCGAGGAGACACAGGTTTTTTTATGCGGAAGAGCTTTATTGACTAAACGTCACGCACGTTTAAATGCTCCTCCCCCTTCACATCGACCACAATCAGTTGAATTTATACTTTACCTTTGCAGTTTATATAAACCACACATCTCACATATTTCAACAGGGTATCTTACTTTATTATTATTTATTATGAATTTCTTAAATAACCAAACTTTAACAACATAAGGGCAGATCCTTTCAGCGCTGCTGATGACGCTATGAAGTGACGCTCCAGTGATCAAGTATTCCAATGTATAAAAAAAGCTTTCATTCGATTTTCATTCGAAAGGAAACGAGGATGCACAAATAAGAAATGAGAAGCACCCAATGTGTTTCTGCCTATGTGATTGTTCTTCTGAAAGCGAATCGATTGACGTCTTTGTTCGTTTATTATCTCTCCTCCTGAGCTTATGCATTTTAAACAAGCTTGACTGAATGCTTTATAAAAATTTAATGATAGCACAATCCCAATAAAAATAAATATGTGAGTAAAAGACCGAAGTTAATTAAACAAACAGATCCTGCATTAATAAATCACAGTATTTGAGGAGCTCCTAAGACGAGGTCATTCTGCTTCTTCAACCCATATAACTGTAAGACTTGACTGCTAAGTAAAAAACTGAGATAAAACTCACCCTGCACTTAAGCAATAAAACACACCCTGGAAAGAAGATTTACATTTACATTTAGTCATTTAGCAGACGCTTTTATCCAAAGCGACTTACAACTGAGGACTAAACCAAGCGAGTCATCGTGAAGAGACAAAAACAACGCAAGAAGTGCTCAAAATACAAAGCTCGGATATTGCTCGGAGTAGCATAAGCCAGATAAGCAGGGATTTAAAGGAAACCATTCTAACAGGACGTCCAAACGTCACCCACAGTTCAAGAGTTACATGCTCTAAAAACATGCATTTTGATATACTTTGATGGACAGACGGGAATAATTACCAATACCTTCTCTCAGCACCCATTCCACCCTAATGTCATAGATGGCAGAGTCCATTACCAGATTCATATCCAACACTGTGACTTTATAAACTGTCAATGATACATGATATATGGTTATCAGCATCAGCTGTGAGACTGGATGAAGCAGGACTCAATGGCTGAGGATGGAGAACATGAGTTTACCATAATCTGTGCCAGATTCACAGGCTCTATCCAAACGCCCCTCGTAACTGACCTGATCCTTCTTCTGGATACTGCAGTTTTCTGTGTTATGAGATGTGTGTTCAAGTATAGAAATCAGAAAATCAACATTCATAACAGACCCAACATAAAGTTGTTCCCCCATTCATAAAAAGTAACCCCCCCCCCCCCCCCCCCCCACCTCTACATTTGATGCGAGAAAGACGCATTGAAGATTTTTTGGCTCCTATGGTGATTTGATTGTGGTGTTTCTCATTTAGAAGTTGCTTTAGATAAATGTGTCTGGTGAAAGTATAAACTTAAAAGTAATAGCACAATACCTTTTGCACACTGGCTGAATTTTCCCTCACTCGGTGTGTATATAGCGCCATCTGTCCTCTCAGGGTGGTAGAACTTTGTACAGCGAGCATCTGAAACAAGTTTAACAACAGATGACTGCAACATCCTTCTAGCACTCGGAGAACAGATGATTATTGTCATAATTAATTAGTGCCATTAATAATGACCCTGTTAATTTGAGTGCTCCAGGTTAATTCATCAGAAGTGTGTGTATGCGTTTATGCATGTGCACCAAAAACGTACTGGGTGAATAATATTCATATATTTTGACGGCGGCAGGTTGAAGCAGACCCACATCAAACATCTTGTGCATTCTGAAGGCGATTCTTTCTGTCTCTTTATGAGAAACCTAATGAGAAAAAAAATCAAAGCAAATTTACATTATATTAAATATCATAATGTACACTGGAAACTGCCCACATTAACATTTGCACAAGAAACAAATAATAATAAGTAAAAATCTAATTTAAAACAATTTTTGAAAACAAAATCATTATTTTTTTTAATACAAATTGCGATTGTTAAATGAATGCAAGAAAAAAAACACCAATGTATATTATCTGTAATATTCTGTATTATAACAGTATTCTGTTTTTGCACAGCTGATAGAACACAAAATACATGTAAACCTTTTATAGTCATAGGCTAGACCTATATATTAAATTTGCACATTCACTTCTGCTTAAAGTATCATGTGAAATATGATTCTGATAAGCAGTCTGTAATATACCGAAGTTACATGGAACCACATGGCCTTACAGAATCAAGATTTCAACAATACTGTGATATTGAGCAAAACACATGGTTTCATGATAATAAGAAAACAAATCTGTTTTTACCTTATCCAAGTAGAGAATGAGGGATCCTCGTTCTGACAGCACTTTATTCTTTTCATATTTCTGAATGTATCTCTCCTTCCCTGTGGACAACTGAGGGCAAGAACATGAGAAACAAATCCTCAATGCATCACATGATGACCAACATGTTTTATGGTCTATCTGCAGATGTGTGTTAGATTCTTCTTCTATACTAATGTGAGGCATCACTGCAGCAGTTTATCATCATAACACCTCTTTAAGATCATTTTCTTCAACATCAAATCCCGTCGGTATGCCAATGTCCAGAATAGTCATAGTGGCATCGGTTTTATTGTTTTTGTAGCTGTAAAGATGGAGATAAAGAGCAGATTTTTATTTAACAGGTTTCGTAGGCCTTCAGTTTTCCTCCATCAGCTGATTCTGTGTTTAAGGCTGCTTTCACACTAGAGCTTTTCTGCAAACCTGAGTCCGTTTGATGTAAGAATTAATATATTGTAGTATAACGTAGAGCTGCTCGTCTCTGAATAAAATGTCTTATAAAAAACAAGTTGCATCCGTGTCAGAACGCAGTGAAACTGGAGTCTCCGCTGAAATCATTATCTAACTGTCCCTGGTACTCACGTTCATGAAGCAAACATACAGTGAATGTGGGACATTAAACAAACCAAGTGTGAAAACAGCCTAAATGAGCACATGCTGATTGATTACAAATAGAATGGTTTCTTGACATAAAAAATGAGGGTATATATATTCACATACAAGAAATCATAGTGAAGGAATAACTTTCAATGGCTCCTTGTTTTCCTAAAGGGAAACAAAAGTTTTTGGTGGTTTTAGTTCAAGTCAAGTCTTCTCTTTCTAAATAGAATATAAAAATAAAATTCATTAAAATGTTGTTGCAGATGTAATACATAAAGGTATTTGGGGAGTTTTCAGCTCTAAATAGCTCTAAATTTTCACACTTGAACTAGTGAACCCTGGTCAGTCTAGCCCGTTGGTAAACAGAATCCTGTGTTATCATGTTTAACATTTCATGACCCGAGTAAACATCAGTGTTAACCCACTTCTAATGTCATTGTAGTTGTAGTTAAAAGAGTCAAATGTTCCTAAACAGGGTGAGAGTGACGATAACCCAGGGTTAGGCACAGTGTGAAGAGCCTTAATATATAGAAAGTTCTAAAGAAAAGCATCTTTGTCAATCTTACTTTCAGGGTCTTTTTCCATTTTAACAGTCAGATCAAATAATGTACAGTCAGACTTCTTCTCAACAGGTCTGGCGTAGTACAGCGTCAGAACCTGAAAAGAGCAGCACGTCTCAGATTAGATGTTTAAACGCTTTAAATTTGCTGTAGACTGTATAAACGCTCATGAACACTCACTGAGAGAGTGGCTGTTCCAGTTCCTTTAGCCGTCACATTGAAGTCCTTGTTGATGTCCACCTGTTGAGTGACCACAGATGCACTCGAGTCAGTAGAATAATCAAATCCATGATGTAATGGAGATATTTGAAGACCTTATTATAGAGGCTGCTCACTCTCTGGACATAATGGGTGGAGCTTGACATCCAGCTCCCCCTCTCTGGACATAATGGGTGGAGCTTGAAGGTCCAGCCGCACCCTAACTCTAACCTTAAGCCCAATTTATACTTCTGCGTCGAACTCACGCCGTAGCTACGCCGTAGGCTTTGTGTAGCGCGCGTACCCTACGGCGTACCCTGACGTGCACCTCTCCAAAAATGTAACAACGCGTCAATTCTACATGGACGCAAGCGCTGTGATTGGTCTGCTAGAACCCCTCCCTCGGGTTTCACACGCTCCCTCTGCATGTGTAATTACGTGGACAACGACGCAGAAGTATAAATCAGCCTTAACCCTATCCCTAAACCTAATAAGGTTAAGCTCCACCCAATAGGTTCACGTAGGTGGAGCTGAACTAGGGGAAGCTCCACCCGTTATGTTGATAGAGGGCAAGCTGGACATCATTTGGCTCTGTAGTGAGCACCACTTGTTTTATTGACCGAACACAGCACTATTGACATTGACAACTTAATATGATAAATGACGAATAACATAACTATGATACAACAAAAACATCCAATTGACATGAGCAGCACACATTTTGAATCAGGTTGATGAGTTAATCCTCACCTTGTCTGACCGTGTAAGATGCACATTTTCTCTTTTAATAGTAAATCTGACAGGTTTGCTTCTTCCTGCCACTGACAGCTCCACCTCCATATTGAAGTTTTGTCGGTCCTTCACCTGCGTGCGATACTCTGCCACGGCCTGGAACACCATGATGGTCGACTGGAAAGTGCAGAACAGGATTCAAAGACAAGTTCTGCATCTGTTAATCACAGTCAGATGATGAGATGTTAGTGTACCTGTGTGGTGCCAGATCCACCATAATAAGACTGTTGTGAACGCAGCCAGTAAACTGCCTCTCCTGCTTTATCAAACTCTTTGGCCTTCACAAGAGCCAGCACAGCACCGGCTTTGGACTGTCACATATCGCACATCAGAAATACAATTATTACTAGTAAAAACCTTTATTTTTGATATCAAGAATTCAATTTTTACTAGTTGAAATGTCTATTCTTGATATCAACAATTGAATTGCTACTAGTAACAATGCTCGTTTTTGATATAAAGAATTCCATTTTCACTAGTGACAATGTTCATTTCTGATATCATGAATGTGATTGTTACTACTAGTAAGAAAGCCATTTCAGATATCTAAAACTATATTGATATCAGAAATACATTCAGATATCAAAAATGAAAATTTTTACTAGTAGCAATTAAATTGTTGATATCAAGAATAGACATTTCAACTAGTGACAATTTAATTATTGATATCAGGAATTCGCATTTTTACTAGTAACAATGTAACTATTGATATCAAAAATGATATTTCTACTAGTAAAAAATCTATTCTTGATATCAACAATTGATTTTGAATGGCAGCCTATGGTGACATTTCACTAGTGAAAATACAATTACAGATATCAGCAATTAAATTGTTGATATCAAGAATTACATGTTTTGATATCAAGAATTCAATTGTTGATATCAAGAATTAAATGGTTGATATCAAAAACGTAATTCTTGATATCAACAATTGAATTCTTGATATCAACAATTCATATCCTGGAAATGAATAAAAGTTAAAACGGCAAGAATTGATTTCTTACTAGTTAAAATTCCAATTTCACATATCAGAAATACAATTCTTACTAGTAAAAACCTTTATATTACATTTTACAATTACAATATTATTTACAATTGTAATATTACAATTACATTTTTTGATATCAAGAATTCAATTGGTGATATCGACCATTGCAAGGTGAGTGAAATTATATTTATATTTCCTTGCTGCAAATTTCATTTTTGTTTGTTACATTTTATGTCTAAAAGTGATTCAAATCTTTTGGGAGAGGATCCCAAGACATCCACAATTACTGTACTTCCTCTATTTTAGAAATCCACAACCCGCTACTGAAGGTGAAGCAAATTCACTTACAGTAACTGATCCAGCACAGATCTCTCTGCACTCTTGCATGGCAATCACAACAAAGGCCGTCATAGAGACATCGGCATCTTTACCTTGTACATCACCCTAGAACAAAGCACACATAAACAGATTAGATCACAAAACAATCATATGTGTGTGTTTTAATCATTCAAAAACAATTTTAGGTAACGCTTAAATATACAGCCCAGAAACTGTGCAAGTAAAACGAATTTACAGTGTAACTTATAGGTAAACTATAATTACTGAAAAGTAAAAAGGTGTCTTCAATAATGGTCAATCATCACTCAATCAATCACTTAATTAGCTCATTAACTTTAACACTCTTGAGTCTGGACCCAAATAAACTCCCAGGAAAGTTCATTTAACACTGGAGTTTTTGCTGTGTGAGTTCATGGGTGGAATAAACATATGGCAGGACTTTTACTTTCTGACCCTGGACTATACAACTCTGGCTGCAACCATGATAACTCTCCTGTCTGTAGCTTTCTAGTAATCCTGAAGACATTGATGAGCTGGTTCAGCTGTGTTTGATTAGAGTCCCAGATAGCAAGCAACCATCAAACCAATGTAAAAGTCTAAATTTTTGACTCAATATCACTTTTGCTCCCACAATTAATGATGAAAACGTTTTACGATTTCATCCAAAAATCAATGGTAATGGCATTGAATCAATGTTGCAATGTGAGGTTTGTTCAACATCATGTTTACACTCAACATCACGTTTAACAGAGGTTTAGATGTTGATTCCTTAATGAACATGTTTGGTCACCATTTTGGTGATCAGTGTTTCCTTTAGTTGGGCAGTTTGACGCTGAGCATTTATGATCCGTGCAACAGTGTTTAATAAAACTCAATTTACTGCAAAGAATGCCAGAAGCAAAGATACTCATGTGAAATAGTTTACAGCATCATAGTTCACAAATCTTAACACTGACCAAAAGTGTTACTTTTTTATTAATAATCATAATCACAAACAATTCTTTCATGCCACGGATCAGACATACTGAGTTTGATTTTTAAACTACGTGTATATATAGAGAGAATCAGCATACGAATCTCAACAATGGTGAAATGCTTCATGCTGCAATGCATGCTGGGAGCCACCATAGTATAAAACCAGCAAGCATTGCGGCATGAAGCATGTCACCATTGTTGAGATTCTTGATGTATGTCTAAATTTTTTTATTCCAATGTATTTAAAAATCAAAATTCTGAATATTTGATCTGTTGCAAGTTAATGAACTATTCTACTTCTAATTATGCTGAAACGGTTTCACCTGATTATCTTTGTTTCTGGCTTTCTTTGCAACAAATTATATGTTTTGGTAAACACTGTTACAAAGACCAGTAAAGCACATAAAAGCCAAGAGTCAAACTGTCCAACTAAAGCACCATAATGGTGATGGTCCTCCAACAGACAGTCTACTGACTATAAGTAACTATGCAACTACATGTTATTCCAACCCTACCAGTCTACTAATACTCTACTAACACTCTAATGAGAGTTAGTAGACATGTAGGTGCAACATTACTTATAGTCAACAGAATGTGTTAAAGGGACCATCCAAATGAAGTGAAACTGAAACTTCTGCTGAGATCTTGAGATATTTATTGTCTTCTTTTATTTGTAGTTGATTTCAGGCTGTGTGGCTTTGACTCAGTTATAGTTGCGTTTCATTTTCTGAGAGTGCAGGCATGATGTTGAACCAACATCACATTGTAACTCAAAGCCATTACCATTGATGAATTTTTTTTCAACATTATTGAATTAGTTATCTCTTTTGCTCCTGCAATTACAGTTAACATTGACACATTAACATTATTTTGATGGTTGCTAAATCTATCTGAGACTCTACTCAAACACACCTGAACCAGCTCATCAATGTCTTCAGGATTACTAGAAAGCTACAGACAGGAGAGTTATCAGGGTTGCAGCTGAACTCTGCAGGACAGTGGCCCTCCAGGCATGAAACGTAACATAAATGACGTTACCATGTGCTGCTCGGGCTGGATACAAAGGCAGCGTAGGATCCATCTGATTTACGGTAACCCAGCAGCCGTTCAAAACCTTAATACAAACAACATAAAGAACGAATATTTATTTATTACATATATTTTCCGCATATTTCACGAGAGCATCTTTGAGAGTGCTTTTTCTCCATTTTCATTAGGGGTGAATTCAGGTTGATTGGGACACTTTTTCCTAGTCATCTTAATGACAAAATGTGTCCCTATCAACCTGAACTGAACTTATATTTGTCCTGCTGACCTGTTTTGATATGGTTAATGGCTTCACTACGGCGGTCCATGCCAACAGTCTCCCACTGATTGGTGCTGTCTAGATAATGAGTGGCAATGAGAGGTAGAGTCATGCTGGCCATGTTCTGCTCTCCATCACCGTGGGCAATAAGGCAACCCATGAAGTCTCCACTGATGGCCTGCTCGACTGTCTGAGAGATCTCTTCACCTGGAAGTAGGAAAGAGGGAACACAGGCTGAGAATTTAGTTTTTATTATCTTTGTCAGGATGGAATATTTAGTATGCAACATTTTGACACTATTTGGATCTGCACAGTTTCAAATTCTTTGAGTTTAACGCAGGATACACAGCGTTTTGGATAATTTTCCCAAAAATAAAAAAAACTTTTTAAGCTTCATGCATTCTTTTTTATCAACACTTGAATGTGGGTAAGTTTCATAAAAAAGCCTTATCTTGAGCAAAAAGCTAAGAAAAACAATTGTTTTGTCAAAGACTACATCCAGATCAGATTAAGAACAATGATCTAAACACAGATGGAGTAGATCGAGTCCATTAACACCCCTTAAGCTTCACAGTCCTGTAGCTCATCCTGGGTTGACATTTCATGCAGTAACATTATGCAGTTTTGATTTATATGCTGTTTCATGTTGATGATCATATTATTTTAAATATGCATATGATATGAGATTGCATGTTTCTGCATCTTTCTCGCATGTGTTTTGATCAGGATATTCAGTTCTCTTTTAGAAGATGTGTAATATAACACCTACTGTATAACAGTTAAAACACAGATAGCTGGAAAATTCACCCTTCACAGGGAGTTTGATTGACAAATCAATTTGATTGTGTGTCTGGGCCAGATACAGCCCATTTGACCTTTCCTACTGCCAGAACTGAGCCATGTGTGGCATAGATGGCCCTGATGAGGCCCGGGTATGTACGCTATCTGCGGAAACTGCTGCTGCATTTCGCACACACACACACAGACAGTAGCGCACATATCACGTGAAGATCACGTGCACACTTAGAAACTGAAAAGTTCTGCCATATGTTTCTCAGTAACTAAAACCCACAGCTTCACTATTAGTAGAGAGACGCTTCCAGGTAAAATTATTCCACATGCAATGGCTCTCTCTCACACTAATGCATTCATTTATATGTAATTCTTTCTGTGCTAAACACAAGTTCAGTATGGCGTACCACAAGGCTCAGTGCTAGGACCGTTGATGTTCACTCTGTACATGCTACCCTTAGGAGATATCATTATGAAGCATGGCATTAGTTTTCATATGATTACTTGCAAAGCACTAAATGGTTTAGCTCCGCAGTACTTGAGCGAGCTCTTAACGGATTATAGTCCTTCACGTCCTTTGCGATCTCAATTCCGGCCAGTTAATAATACCTAGAATATCAAAATCGACTGCTGGCGGTAGATCCTTCTATTTAGCACCAAAACTTTGGAACAGTCTTCCTACCATTGTCCAGGAAGCAGACACACTCTGTCAGTTCAAAGCTAGACTAAAAACACATCTCTTTGAAATAGCATACATAACACACTATAGACTTCTATAATTCAATGTTAGGCTGCATAGATTAGGTCAGCCGGAACGGGGAACACTTCCCATAAATCCTGATGTACTCCTTACATCATAAGAAGAATGGTGTCTACACTAATATTAGTCTCTCTGTTTATCCCGAGGTTTACCGCAGTCCGCCGGATCCAGGCTGTATCCAGATCTGATGAAGGACCAGCGCCTGGACCCGACGACAACGCAGTCCTGAAGTGTCAACTAGTCTCTCCCCTGTGAAGGCCTCCTTCCCTTTACCTCCGTACAGATAATCGTTGTCTGGATAATTCCGGTTCACGTGGCTATGCCGAAGCGATAAAATTCTGTATTATGAATTCTAAGGCCAGACAAGTAGTTTGTTGAGGATTGGATTTTTAGGGAAGGACATGCCTGCGCACATATATTCAAATGCGCTTACCTATAGAATGAATTCTTAATACGCATGTACACGCCGTCAGCGTTCTCACAGGTTCGCGTTTTTAAAGTTTGCGTAGAGAGAACTTCTGAGTTTTCTGTTAAAACGGTGTCGTGTTAGCGGCCCCTAAGTTAATAACTAATGATTATTGCGACGGAAGTGAATCAATCAAAACTTTAGCTGGACAATAACTTCATTCTAGAGCTGCCATTCTCTGTTACTGTAATTTCCTATTATCACTGTAAAGCATGTAAAAAACGAGCAGAAATCTGTGATAAATATAACCCAAAAAGACAAAATAACTGATAAAAATAAGCTGTTATGTAGGAGCGTTGTGTCATATGCCATTGCTGATTTGTTCATCAATGACTTCATCAGCGACTAGTCAAGTCAACTTTCATCACATAAATGTCGACTTAAAAAAAATCTGAAGTTGTTCAACCCCTATTACAAACCAGTCCCAGCATTAAGTACTGTAGAACAATCTTCATACAAGTACAACAAAAACTCCCGGAGGAGTAGATGGATGTTCATGAAAATATTTTTCCTTACCAGTAATTGAGATGTAGATGATAGCAGGAGTGTCTGGAACCCGATCAGCTGGTGTTTCAGCTCTAATAAATATAGGTGTCTCTCCTGTTCCATTTGGGATGAAAAACAGAGACAAAGAGGAAGATGGAGGAAGAGTAATGAGTTGGTAAAAATGTGGACACTTTGGTGGGTAAGAGTAGGTTCATTCTGATCTCTTGATTAACTCAAACTATAATGAAATTTAGAAAAGTTTTTTCATAATTGGCTGAAAGTACAATGTGTGTAATGTTGTATGACGGAAGTACAACAAAGTAATGTAATTGTAATGTTCACAGTAAATCTCACCATTCTTAACAGGATTGAGCTCCACGTTTGGTCTGTGTAATGGAGTCAGCACACCCTCAGACTGAAGCAGAGAGAGTTCATCTATTAAAACATCTTTTGATTATTATATTAATGAATGACCAAATCAAAATTGACAGGAATGCCATCAGACGTACCACCACCTTCAGGGTCTTTCTCACTCCATCCCCAGAATCATATGCTGCAGCTTTGACCTCAATATCATGATCTCCCAGCGTCATGGGAATAATCACATATGAAATCGCTTTGCTGGAGTCTTTGTCAATGTTTACTGTTGATCTGTTTTTGCCTTTCTTACTGGCAAAGCTGCAAACATTTTCTGTCTCCATAAAGTCCACACGCACCTGTGAAAACAGGAGAGACACACATCTCTTCAATATCTAGAGGAAACTTTCTCCAAAGTAAATGTATTTCAACTGAATATGAAATGTGTGATGACATTTCTGATATGTCTATGATTTGACTCCAGCAGAAATAGTTATTACAATACTCATGTAAAGGTGTTAGGTTCTCTTCTGAAAGCATTTTTAATATTAAATCCGATCTACCTTCTTCAGATTTCTTGGTGTGTAGTTGTGAATAATGGCCTTGATCTCCAGTTGTTCACCGCGCACAGCTGAATAAGGGATCTTCAGGTCAATGAATAAGCTCTTAAAAACAATAATCTCCTCAGGTTCTGCCACACAGATGCCTTTGAGGAGGAACACAGACACACAGAAGGGTTTAAAGCAGCAGCTCCTGTATGATGATGTTTTTCAGACCATGTATCTTGCGTTTGCAGCTTCATCTTACCAAGTGTTGGTGACAGACTGACAGCCAAGATCTGCCAGGTAGTGATAGAGTCTTTCAGGTAGATCTCTTTCTCTGTGACTGGTGCTGGACTGAGATATGAGGAAAATACAAGAATACTGTTGAAGGACTCTTCTAATTGTTGATCTCACACACACACACACACAGCTTTTGTCAAAGTATCTATGGTTGTTTATCGTCAGACTCACACTCACACAACAGCTCTCGTCGAATGAGATAATGTAAATTACTTGCTACGAGTCATTAATGGTGTGAACGCAGCTAAACTCACTCACTCCTACTCACCAATTCTCACACAGATCAAGCTCTTCCCAAAGCCAACTCTCAGGAAACAAAGTACGTGACACGATCTCATCAGAGTCTGTATAATAGTCATCATCATCATCATCACCACCTGTTGTAACAGATACAAATGTGACAGAATACACCTTTGTGAGCAAAAGGAAAAACAATCATGTCAATTAAAAATGTATTAGGGTTCCAAGCCCAGATGGTTCTAGAACCCTATTTCATCAATTATTTATTTTCTGTACTATATAAGTTTCTCGGGGGAATGCCATACATTTGGGAGAGAAGGTAAAAGCATTGTCATATTATCTTTCCTCCCATCTAATTTTTTTCACCACCATGTCCCGTTAGGGGCTCTGTAGACATCATAGCTGGATCATTACTAGCATATTCTGATAATCCTCAAGATAATGTTAACTTTTCCAATACAGGGTCCATTCAAGCCACAATAAACAACAATTAACAGCAGAGATGAACTTTAAAAACATGTTTATTCTTTAAAAGGGTTGAATCATAAGAGCAGATTCTCACCCAGTGATCTCCGTCTTCTCTTTGAAAGGAAGGGACACTCCGGCACTAGAGGAAATTTCGTTTGTGTAAAATTAGCATATGCTGTCTAATGTGTGAGAGGGAATTCACTACAATTGAACTTGTTTAGTGCTATTCCAGTGCAGATCTTACAAACTTAAATTAGTTAACATATAGACACTGGAGACATTCCCGGGCAAATCTGTAGGAAATTATTTTAATTGCATGTTCATGGACACTGCCCCTATGGACTGTTTGTAATGAGATATAAAATATAATGTTATTTATTATTAAAATTGAAGAAATCACAAATATATATACTTGTTCTGGTGTTGGTTCCTCCTGCAGTGTGTGACTCAAACATCAGACCTGAATCACTGAAAACCCCCATACTGTCCCTTCCACCTCCTGCCGTACAGCCGGTGTCATGCTTCTCTACGACGTCCCAGATCTAGAGGTGCAGAAAAGACACCAGTTATGTACGATTTAATCGGAGCTGATTGTGCCATGACGTCTGAAGAAGGTCTTTCACCTGAGTCTGACTGAGTCTGTTCTTGTTAAGGACATGCACAGCCTTGTCAACCACCACCAGGCCAACTCTAGCTCCAGGATCTCCAGTTATCTGCAGACTGACCTCCTCTCCTGTGCCATAGGTATTCATCTTGTTCTTCACCTAAAGCTTGAGCTGTAAAAACGAGACACACTGAATCAGATCTAGTTGATTGGCACATCAACAATTTCTTGTGATGGTTGACCCACCGTTCCCATGCACGTGTCCTTCACGTCGACCCAGACTGAATCAGACACCACCTCAGACGAGCCCACATGATAATAAGCCACAAAGCGGAAGGACGGCACCATGTCTTTGGTTACAGGTAGAGACAGAGTCACTAGAGATTGTCCACTCCTCTTAAACCTGTCTGCTTGAACAATCTGACCTTTACTCAAGATCTGAAAATGAGGCAGATGAGTTAACAGTATTTAGACCATTCATATGATATCAAACACAGGTTTTGGTAGTTAATCAAATATTGACATAATAAATACATTTTATGATGCCGCTTTATTTGGAAATAACCATAATCTTTACCATGTATGTGTAATCTTGATCTTTGTCTCCTGGACTTTGCCCATTGTTGAGATTGACTTTAATTTGATCACCGATCTGAAGCTCTGCAGAATCAATGCCGATGTGCAGGTAGTTCTTGGAGCCGCCTTTGAGAGCCGTCATCTTTCTTATTGCCTGCTGGTCGTCATTTAATTGTGGATCTTTGGTCTTTGCCTGGAAAGAACAAATACACTGATTTCTGATGTGCTGTGTAGTATATGCTCCATTACTAGTTCAACTAATGTTAACTGATCTATTTTCCACTAGTTCAACAGTGAAACTGACTGAACATTAGTTGAGTTTGCAGATCTTACAGTGATCTCAAGTTTAGAAGCTCCTCCTGGAGTGTTGACGGTAACCTTCGCAATGCCATTGGCTCTAGTTTGACCTTTGACCCCTCCAGGATTGACCTCCACTTCCACATTTTCAGCAGGAGTCTGGTCGGGATTTGTTACGTAAACCTTTTAAAGAACCCAGAGCAAAAAAAAAAAAAAAAAGAAAGAAAAGAAAAAGGAAATATATATTTGTAAATAAATTGATGAAATTGTTCCTTGGTTCCTAACATTCTACTAGTGATAGGTGATATGGCAAATATATTTGTATTATATTTGCACATCTATATATATCTCAGAGGTGTAAAGTCCAGGTTCAGAAAGTAAAAGTCCTCCTCAGTATTTTATTCCAATCACCTGGATTTGCTGATTCAGACAGGAGAGAGAACTAACACAGCAAAATCCCCAGTGTTAAATGAACACTCAAGAGTGTTAAAGTTAATGAGATAATTAAGTGAATAATTGAGTGATGATTGAGCATTATTGAAGACACCTGATGATAACAAGCAGAATCACTGAAGGAGAAAACCATAATTTTAAGAATTTTGACCATTATGATGATCAGTGTGTGCTTTAGTTGGGCTCTTGACCCTTAAATCAATCACTTTAGATTTTGTTTGTCTGCTGTATCTGAATTATATACAGCCAGATGAACCAATAGACAAGGTGATCTGATGGTGTTGGTTGTATTTTAACATTATCACCTCTGATATATATATATATATATATATATATATATATATATATATATATATATAGCATGTCACAATAGGGAAGAAAAAACTATTGCAACTTCCGATTCCTGCAAACTTAAATATTTTATGATGTTTACTTTTTAATCAATATTTTATACCGAGACACTGAAGGGCATCCCAGGTTTAAAGAATTGTGGTGTTTTTTAAGTGGATGACGTACGGTGATGTCACAATCTGAATGCCTCTCTTTTCTGCTTCCACCATTTCACTGCCTGAAACACACACACACACACACACGATTAGCCTCTCATATACAATCACACACATGCATGTAAACATACAGATGCACAGTATCTGTTGAGTCTTACCACTTTCTGTTAAAAGGCTGACTGAAACATGGATTGAACGTCCAACAAGCTGGTTTATGTCTGTAAAGGTGTTATTGATCATCTTCCTGGTCAGTTCTGCCTCACCTTTTCCTTCCCTTATCTATTCATACGTGAGAAAGATAGCAGTCAACAAGACGCAGTAAAAGTGTTTTATTTAAGTCATCCTTTAGGTGAAGAAAAATGAGATTGATCCCAGCTTGTAAACTGTTTAATGTCTCTTACCTGAGCTCTATGCAGAGAGGAAGCAATACTTGTTTTCTTCTCACCGTCCATCACACCAAACACCACAAACGCATTTCCTTCCACCTTCTGTCCAAACAGGTACCTATAAAAGCACACAATTTCTGCTGTAAAAACTGAACGGTGACGACAACTGTCCCTGATCCACATCCACTTTCATCACACAGGAAAAAAGCAGCTTGAACGTTTGTCTAACTTCTTTTTTTTTCCACAGTCATACAGGTTTTGAACAACATGAGGGTTGTTCATTATATATATATATGAGCATGTACACCACTCATTTTGTATATATAGTTATCTAAAAAGTGTTAGTTAGAAGAACAACTGTTGGATTTTACAGTGCAAGTATAGCCAATATACTCTGTAGTTGCTCTCTGTGCCACACACTGGTGTAACCAACTGATGTCAGGTTGATTCAGTCATATTACAGTAAATGATATATAAAACCTGTTACGGCTTTCCCTTAAGCTTTTGTTGTTGACCACCTTTAACAAATGCAACATGCATTCAAATGTATGCAAACCAAATATTGCCTCAAATCCACTTCCTGGGGGTTCTCATTCCTTCATGCTTATAAACATGTACAGATAGTTCCTTACAGACAGAGCATACATCAATATAGTATCCATAATCCACCATGTCCCTTGCCCTAGCATTCCTAAAATCTGTGGGGATCTTCAAAATGTTCAAATTGATGTTTTCTTGTTTCCTCGCTCCTCCGTCCTCCAGGCCATGGGCATCTAGAAGAGCACCTCAGTCCTCTAAATGCACTGTGAGGAGGCGAGGAACGATGAGCGAGCTTCACAAGGAGTCATGAGAGTGGATACACACAGAAAACAATATTCATACTACCAGTAAAATACAGAATAACCACAACTAAAACAAAAAAGCCTTTTGAGACGAAGATAAATGTCTTTGTTATTTTGAGAGTTATACGGTCTCAAACACTCATGAAAAGTTTTGGTGGCTCTCATTGCACATTATTTTGTAGTTTAATTTTTTTTTTTAATCTGTGTGTGCACACACTAAAGATTCATTTTCAACAGTGAAGCAGAACATATGTTGTCTTACTTGGCTTCAATGTCGACTTTCAGACTCTAGTCACCCACATAGAAGAATGACTTTCTGGGTTTTAATTTCACTTCAAATGTTGGAAGCACTATAAACCAAACCAGAGAAAAGACACAAATAAATAAATACATTCTTGTAGTTTTATTGCATTTACAGTTGTGTATGTGTTGACATATTATGTTGACACACATCTTACCATATTCTTTGACTTCAAAGTCTGCAGTAAATATCTTCTGAGGAGTGTTTCTGTACCGAGTGACAACTTTCCACATCCCAGAACTGAAACAAACATTTTAAAATACTTTTAAATAAGCATTATACAACATATGAAACAAAGCTCATAACACAGATCACATAGCCTATGAGTATTAGCTGTGTTGTACGATAGACATAATGAATCACTAAATAAAATTCACTCGGGTTGAGCTAGTTCAGTCTTCAGTGTTTCACACACAAACACACCTGGCAACCTCAGGAATGGCGTATTTTCCAGACTTCATCCCTTTCACTGGATATAACCTCTCTGATGAAACTGTGATAGCTTGTGGATTCTTCAGAAACACAGAAATCAGTAGCACTGTGTGTTTGCTGAGATCGTCCGTGTACATGCTCATGAATGTGTGTGTGCACTTATATAAGTGTGTACCATGATCTCCACCGTGACTCCAGACTGACTCCAGCGGTTTCATGTTGGGCGTCAGAGAGAACATCAGAGAGTAGATTCAGTTTATTCCACTATTTTCAATTACATGATTTTGCTAAAGCACGCATTGCTACCTTCCCTCACAAACCAAAGAAAACTTTAATTGAATATATTATGTCTATGCTGGTGTGACATCATCTGGGATGGTCTCCAGAGTGTTTGAGTGGATATTACTATCCACTACGCTGTCTACCAACAGGTTTGCAGGGCTGACTCATGGAATACATAAGAGACTTTATTATGCTAAAGTACTTTTAATAACCACTAATACCGCATTGGGGAAAACTACTAGTCATATATTTCAAATATTATTTAAGTAAAATTATCTTGCATACTCTAATGTACTTAAGGTATCAAGAGTAAAAGTAAAGGTATGTATTCTGCAGGAAAACACCTCCTTGTCAGGGTTTTTATGATGGTTTTGCATTTATATTACTACTGCATTGCTGTGTATGTTGCATTTTACTTCTGAATATTTTCAAGGTTGATACATTTAAACTATATACTTTTGTATAGTTTCATGTAAACCAATGCATCATATTGTAAAATAACATAATTTTGGAGTGTTGCTGTCCTGTGTGGGAAAAAAGTTCTTGTACATGAATATTAGCAGCCTATGTTACTTACATTCCATTTCCACCACTGGTTATTTTGAAAATTAAAGTAACAAAATGTAGGACTATTGTCACAATATGAACAAATTGTTCATATCAAATATATCCATATCAAAGGGCGCATCTGAAGCACTCGGACCGGTCGATTGTTCTTGTCGCCTAGCAACTGTGACTGACAGCTGCCGATGACGAGCGGGAGTCACATTCAACTGGGTTTTATGTTCAAATAGAGTTGAAAACCTGTGTAAATATATTCACCATGGCCCAATTATGTACATTATAAATAGAAAAATACACTAGCCTACAAAATTGCATCAAGGTAAGACATAAGTGAACATTTGAACCATATATATATATATATATATATATATATATATATATATATATATATATATATATATATATATATATATATATATATATATACACAGCAAAAACCCCAGTGTTAAATGAACTCTCCTGGGAGTTTATTTGGCTCCAGCCTCAAGAGTGTTAAGTGTTAAAATATGAGTGTTAAATGAACACTCAAGAGTGTTAAAGTTAATGAGATAATTAAGTGATCAATTGAGTGATGATTGACCATTACTGAAGACACCTGATGTTAACAAGCAGAATCACTGAAAAAGAAAATCTAATTTTAAGTCACCATTATGTTGATCAGTGTTTGCTTTAGTTGGACAGTTGACCCTTACATTATTACCTCAGATTTTGTTTGGCTGTTGTAACTAAACTATGATAGCTAGATGAACAAAGAGAATATGTGATTGAATTATATTTGATCATAAATGCATTATAACCTTAATCTTTAAACTAATGTAGAGAGTTGGGATCACGCTGTTGATTACAGCAGCCCTTGATATTTATAACTTGTGGTTTTCAGCATTTTCAGTATAATCAAAAAAAAATTTTTAAAGTTGTTCTGAATAAAAGACATTAACTTTTTATTTATGTAGACAAACTTGAAATCAATAATCAGCCAGTGAATCTCAACAAGGGTGATGATAATAAAGCATGTTGCAGTGCATTCTGGGTGCCACCAATCAAAACTCGTCCCTTACTCCCATTGCGATATGAATAAATTATGATCTGAATTGTCTTAGTAATTCCCTTTTCCTAATTGAATATAATTTTTGTCGCCATTGTTGAGATTCATACGCTGATTCTTGATGTCTGTGTGTGCCTAAAAGAACTCTTTTTTTTTTTTATTTATCAGCACAACTTGTAAGAAATCTTTTTTATTACTGTATATTGTCACTGGATCATATGCTGTAGATTGACTGTGATGCTGTAATCAATAATATACTTTTAAATGAGAGATTAAGCTCTAAATGAGTTCAGGGATTCAGGTCAAATGATGATTATGTTGAATCATAACCACTAACACCTGACCACCTTTTCTTTTTGTTCATTTGTCTGTTATAATTCGATTACAACAGTAAAATCCAAAATTAATGGTTTAAGGGTCAACTTGGCAACTAAAGCAAACACTGATCTTCATAATGGTGACTTAAAAAATTAGATTTTCTCCTTCAGTGATTCTGCTTGTTAACATCAGGTGTCTTCAATAATGGTCAATCATCACTCAATTGATCACTTAATTAGCTTATTAACGTTAACACTCTTGAGTGTTAATTTAACACACATATTTTAACACTTAACACTCTTGAGGCTGGAGCCAAATAAACTCCCAGGAGAGTTCATTTAACACTGGAGTGTGTGTGTGTGTGTGTGTGTGTGTGTGTGTGTGTGTGTGTGTGTGTGTGTGTGTGTGTGTGTGTGTGTGTGTGTGTGTGTGTGTGTGTGTGTGTGTGTGTGTGTGTGTGTTTTCTTTTCTTTTCATATTTGATTACATTATTTATGTAAGTTAACACCCACTACTTGAACAGTTTAAAGTGTAATCCGGCAATGCAGGACGCAGCCTCTGAATTGGGACACAGCAAACCAGCTTAATTTACATGGCCATGGTCTAAACTGAAAATGACCAGGCAGCGCAGGGGCTGAAACATCCTCACCATGTCCTCCAGTAAAATACAAAACAATTCTGGCTCCATAGCGGTTTACTCAGTTATATCAAATGAACTATCAGGATGGCAGCTACTCTCGCACCGTTGCTTCGGGCCAGGAACGGTAATCGGGAACACCTGTTGCGCAATGAGGAAATCCTACGAAGGATGTAGCCTTCGCATTGGGACACAGCTCATATGATAAATTTCCCGTCTGTGTGACGTTAGTTTCCTCTTCTATAAGCCTCCAGACTTGAGATCCTCCACATACACAGGCCTCCTGAGGTTTTACTTTTTGAATGTTCCAGAAAGTAATTTATCCCAATACTTGTTCTATATCTTTTATCATCTACATCAACTCCTGTCAGAAAGCAAATGCCAGGAATCATCATCTAAACATCTTATTTAAAAAAAAAAAAGCCTATTCAGATATCAAGAAATTCTTCTTTAATGTGTCTTATGATCATTAAAATGAGATTTACAGATTTAAAATATCAGACAAAACTAATTATATTATGATTCAGATTGGAAAAAAGTTATTGGTATATTATTGCCAGTTATTAGTATGTCAGGATTCTAAATTGAACTTGTAATTTTGCAAAACAATCAATAAAACATATATGGTGATAAGTATTTTAGCTCAAACAATATTATTTAAGATTTATTGAGAGTATGCAAGAGATGATGTTTAATTTCCTGTAATCAACAAATGTTGTTTATATATAATTATGAAGCACATCCAAATCTCAGGAGGCTATTCTCGAGCGCAGAAATGCCGATGTACTGCTCCCTGTATTCTGCTGTTTGGCTTTCCTCTCTCGTCGGCCAGTATTCAACCCAGGTTTGCTCTCCAAAGACGTACTGTAGACTAAAACAACAGACACGTGAAGTTAAACAACAAAAATTTACAAAAAAAGTCAGTAATTTTGTCTGAGGGTCAATGAACAAAGGGGATGTCCAATAATTATTTTAACAATCTTTGTATTCGTGTTGGTTTTTATACATTTTTGAAAAAACATTTAATACACACTCAGTTTCACCTGAACAAAATATGTATTTTAATAACAGGTCAAAATATGTTTTATATGTGACAAATGGAGTCTTCTCAGATTTATGGTTTTCTTATCAAAAGTAATTGCCTCCTGCATAATGCTTACGTCATACTGAAGTTTTTCATATATTTGAAAACAAAATAGCTTTTTTGTCTTTTAATAAATATTAGTGTTCACTTATGTCAATAATTTTTTATCCTAAGAATTCCAGCCTTATAAATAATAAACCGAGCAATTCCAAGAGGGTCCTCACACCATCGGTGCTCGGGCCCTAATAATCAGACAAAACTTTGATGGCCCCCAGAATATTTTTTGTATGAACATCTGAAAATGCAATATATAAAAATAAAGAATAGAGCCTTTTAAACAACAACAACAACAACAAAAATTATTCTAGATTTATACATAATTTTTTTATCAACACTTGAATGTGGGTAAATTTAATAAAAAAGCAACATTTTGAACTAACCGCTGAGAAAAACGTTTGTTTTTTTTTTTGTCAAAGATGTAAGATTCAGAATGAGGATCAAAACACAGATGCAGTCGATCGAGTCCATCAGCACCCTACACTCAAAAAAATGATGTGTTGGTTTTACTTAACTTTGTTATGTAAACAGGTTCCACATAACAGGGTCACGTTAAACAAACATAATTTGTTCATGTAACTTCAACATCATGGAAGTAATTTTAAGCAATCCAATTACACTCTGAGCTGAGTGTTAATTGAACACTGTAGCGGTGTTAAAGTTAACGAGATAATTAAGTGAATAATTGAGTGATGATTGAGCATTATTAAAGACACCTGATGATAACAAGCAGAATCACTGAAGGAGAAAACCAGAATTTTAGGTCACCGTTATGGAGATGAGTGTGTGTTTTAGTTGGGGTCTTGACCCTCAAATCATTAGTTTCAGCTCTTGTTTGGCTGCTGTATTTAAGTTGTAACAGCCAGGAAATCAAACAGAAAAGAAGATCTGTAGATGCTGAATGTTTTTGACACAAAAGTTTACCTGAATTCATATATAAGAAAAGTCATGAGTTTGAATTACTTCTTGGATTATAGCAGCACTGACATTGAGAAAATACCATTTTAAATCTTTTAAAGACATCCAATCGATCAAAGCATTAAAAAACTTCTCCACAAATTATTTGTATGCAGACACATACACACATCAATATTTAGCATATAAATCTCAGCAATGGTGACAAACAGATCACATCAAGCTCATTATTTATTCATGCAGCAATGCATTATGGGAGTCATTAATGAGTTTTGATTGGTGGCACCCAGAATGCACTGCAACATGCTTTGTAATTGTCACCATTGTTGAGATTCACAGTCTGATTATTGATGTCTGTGTGTGCCTAAGTTAGACATACATGCTTTACCAGTATTTTCTATTAGTTTCTTTTTATATTTGATCAAATGAATTTTCATTGTAAAGACCAAAATTTTAATTCTCTACAATATTAGTGCTACTTAAATCCACTAAATAAATTTAACTAAGTACTTTGTTTCTAATTGAGTTCTGTGATTTAGGTCATAAGATTACGCTAAAATAATAATGTTAGAACTAAACATCATCTGAGTGTTATGATAAAGATACAGTGGCCTTCAAAATATAAAGTTTATAATGTGAGGGTCAAGACCCCAACTAAAACACACACTCATCTCCATAATGGTGACCTAAAATTCTGGTTTTCTCCTTCAGTGATTCTGCTTGTTATCATCACGTGTCTTCAATAATGCTCATTGATCACTCAATTAATCACTTAATTAGCTCATTAACAGTGGGTTCTTCATTGAATTACACCCTGGGCGAGAGCCGAATGAAAATTTCATTTCATGAATATAGTGACCAAAAAGATCACGGTTATCATAGAATCTTGTTCAAAAAGTAGGCCTACTAATTCACAATGAAATCAAGTTTACACCACCAAATACATATAAAATTAGCATCAATATACACTTTTTGTTTACATAAACATTAAAATAATAACATTAAAGATTATTATGTTGTCTTTTATGTCTTTTATGTTATCTACTAACACAGTGGTTCTCAAACCTGTCCTGGCGTACCCCCAACACTACACGTTTTCTTTGTCTCACTAATCAAACACACCTGATTCAACTCATTAGCTAATAGTCACATGGGTTAATGAGCTGATGATTGAATCAGGTGTGTTTGATTAGGGAGACAAAGAAAACGTTTGAGAACCACTGTACTAACATGTACTAGCCTGGATTCCAGACCGAACCCCGCCCACAACATTTTTTGGTCGGGAAGTTCGGTCTGGACTCGATCCATTGAGGAGTAATTATGATCGGTTCAGAATTCGTCGGGCCAATCAAATTGCCAGGGCGGGCATTATACGATGATGGACAGATAATCCATCTAATAAAGTAATCATCACGTCATCAAACGTATTTCTTTCAAAAATGTTTTTCGTGTTTGCAAGTACTCCACGAATCCTTAAATTATTTTTGCAACACCGGCAAAGATCGTTAACACTCAATATTTGTTTTAATACTTTTTCCAGAGTTCGTGCAGTTGAGTTCTGTTGACAACTATGCGTTGCTCAACATACGTCACTTACTGTGTTGCTCTGATTGGTTATAAGTCTATCCAATTGAGTGCAGAGTTGTTGTTTTTCCTGGTTCGGTTAAGACACGCCTCATAATCAAAGCCCTATGGAGCAGTATCAGACTCGCATTCTGACTAGAATATGAGTATGACGAAAGTCAGGCTAAACATGTACAGGTTCAAATAAAGGTTTTATAAAAAGATAAACCTCACATATTTCAGCCTGTAAATCATTTTTATAAAAAGAATGAGTAAAAAAAGATAAATTACTGACATTTACAAAGCACATTAGCTTATATTTTATTTTTAATGGTAAAATTCAGTCCGATTATCCCATGGCGTCTGTCGTTGCTACACTGCAAAATCCCCAGTGTTAAAACAACACCGTTTGAAGGAAACATGGTCCCACTCTACAGAGTGTTAAAATAACACTGAAGCAGTGATAAAATCATAATCAAAACACTATAACATGCTCATATTTTCTTTTGACTCGTGTCGTAACAAATGTGTTATATAAACACTCAATTACAGCAGCCATAGATAAACTGGTGTTATAAAGTCAAGGGTCAAGACCCCAACTAAAGCAAACACTGACCACGATCATGGTGTCTTTAAATTAAACAAATCATCTTCATCTGAACCTCTGTTCATTCACAATAACACCTTCTGTAGACGCATGATAAAACTCAAACTGCACTGTACAACCTAACAGTGTATTTACTCAATAAAATTGAGTTCACTGCACTCAAATAATACTGAAAAACTTGAAGTGGCTTGAATGACTGAAACAGAACTCAAACTGAATGAGTTATAGAACATTTCAGATCCCAGAATGATAATTGAATAATAATTGTAGTTAAGTGATCAATTAAGTGATGATTGATCATTAGTGATGAACACCTGCTGTTAACAAACAGAATCACTGAAGAACAGAGGAACACAAGAACTACAAGGTTTAAGGTCACCATGATGGAGATCAGCGCTTGCTTTAGTTGGGATCTTGACCCTGGAGTTTAGAGAACAAGTAATTCTTTTATTGTTGTAATAGAGCACTAATTAAACATTCGTTATGGCACAAAATTCAAGGAAAAGTATGATTAGGAATGATGGTCAAGGTTCGATGATGACAATTATCAGTAAATTGCTTGATTCACTGATCTCATTCAGAGTATAATCTCTTATTAAAGGGATAGCAAATTGTTAGTTTGATTGGAAACTGAGATTCTATAGTATAAGATCTAGCAATGGTATGACTATCAGATAATATGAATGATTCTACAGAAAATGTAATTCATTACCAAAACTAACACAGATATGATGAATCAGCATATGAATCTCAACAATGGTGACCATTAAAAAACTATTCATACTGCAAAGCATGCTGGGTACTACCATAATACAAACCTTATCCATGGCTCCCAGCATGCATTGCAGCATGAATAATTTTTTAATGGTCACCATTGTTGAGATTCATATGCTGATTCTTAATTTCTGTGTAAGTCGCCTTGATACCATAGAGGTTTTTAAAATCTGATTGTAACAACACTTGGCCTTACAACAGAATCACAGTTCTTTTATAATGATTAATACAAGTTATATATCACCTGTTTAATCAGAGATTATTCTCTAGAAATGATTAGAGAATCAAGACACCAAGTGATAATTCATTTTTCCATAAATCATAATCAAAACACAACCACATGCTCACATTTTCTTTTGGCTTTTGTGCCATTACAAATGTGTTTAATAAACACTCAGTTACAGCAGCCAGAGGGAAAAACTGGTGTTATAAAGTCAAGGGTCAAGAGCCCAACTAAAGCAAACACTGACCACTATCATGGTGTCTTTAAATTAAACAAATCATCTTCATCTAAACCTCTGTTCATTCACAATAACACCTTCTGTAGACGCATGACTCAAATAACTCAATAACTCATAACTCAAACTGGTTAATAAGTGAAGCTGGTAATGCTGTTTGTGGAGTTGTTCAATCCTCCTCTGAGATCTTCAGAGATTTAAACATATTTTATCTTCAGTGATTTCCTCTAATGTTGTGGTTGGAAGTCAGTTGTAGTTCTTGTGTTTCTCTTTCCTTCAGTGATTCTGCATGTTAACAGCAGGTGTTCCTCACTAATGCTCAACAATCACTTCATTAATCACTTCATTAATCACTTAATTTCTTGACTGCAATATCTACTTTTAGTGAACTCAACTGAAATAATTTCAGAGTACTCATAACTATTGTTTGTTATAAACTTAAATGAATTGAGGTAATAAGTTTCCTCAAATGTAACGAGTTAGCTTAACTCATTGGATTGGACTTTGTGTGTGATATTGTGAGCTAGCAGAAACTGCAAGTGCTCTGAGTTCATTTAAAGTTTGTCATTTCACTGTTTTTACTCAATAAAGTGAAGTTTCAGCTATATACAGTATTAAATGCAGTGAAAAGTTTAATTGTGTATTAAGAAATATTATTGTTTTAGTAAACTCAAATAAAATAAGTTCAGAGTACTCATAACTATTGTTTTTTATAAACTTAAATGAATTGAGGTAATCTGTTTCCTCAAATGAAATGAGTTAGCTTAACTTGTTGGGTTTTACAAGTGAAGCTGGTAATGCTGTTTGTGGAGTTGTTCAATCCTCCTCTGAGATCTTCAGAGATTTAAACATATTTTATCTTCAGTGATTTCATCTAATGTTGTGGCTGGAAGTCAGTTGTAGTTCTTGTGTTTCTCTTTCCTTCAGTGATCCTGCATGTTAACAGCAGGTATTCGTCACTAATGCTCAATCATCACTTAATTAATCACTTAATTAATCACTTAATTTCTTGACTGCAATATCTACTTTTAGTGAACTCAACTGAAATAATTTCAGAGTACTCATAACTATTGTTTGTTATAAACTTAAATGAATTGAGGTAATAAGTTTCCTCAAATGTAATGAGTTAGCTTAACTCATTGGATTGGACTTTGTGTGTGATATTGTGAGCTAGCAGTAACTGCAAGTGCTCTGAGTTCATTTAAAGATTGTCATTTCACTGTTTTTACTCAATAAAGTGAAGTTTCAGCTATATACAGTATTAAATGCAGTGTAAAGTTTAATTGTGTATTAAGAAATATTATTGTTTTAGTAAACTCAAATAAAATAAGTTCAGAGTACTCATAACTATTGTTTTTTATAAACTTAAATGAATTTATTTAATCTGTTTGCTCAAATGAAACGAGTTAGCTTAACTTGTTGGGGGGGGGGGGGGGCTATCAGACATTTTCTGAAAGAGTAGAGAATCTCCTGATCAAAACACGGGAGAAGAAGCAATATCATATGTAATCATAATTATGTTAAATAACGTGATCACCAAC